>JAUCNO010000082.1:1508458-1524858 GCA_032353835.1 Enteromius viviparus | reverse complement strand
GGTTCCGGGAAGGAGCGGAGCATGTTCAGCTCCGGCTGCCCGCATCTCGGCGGCTCGTCTCTCTCTCTCGCGGCAGCATCTGGGCGGCTCCGGCGCCTCTTGCGCCTCACGTGGCTCGCTCCTCGATCGGCTCGCTTGGGTACGGTTCATTCCTCCCGTGTCAGCATGAACAGTCCTGCACCCCTCCTCTCATCCGCCCACTCCCGTCGGGACCTGGAGAAGGGCGGCGTTGAAGGACGGGGGAGGCGATGATTGGCCGGTGAGGCCGGCTGCCTCGTCAAAAAAAAAAAAAAAAAAAATATATATATATAGTATCTTTATCATTTATGCGTCTAACAATTAAATTAAAAAGTGCATTACATTTTACCTTTACTTTTTAGCATTTATTAATAATTAATAGTTAATAGTTAATAGGCATTTCTGTATATACTAATTGTCACAAAACGCCGGCGGCCTTCAGCGGCAACGAGAACTCGGAGGCGAAGATACTCAAAGGACATTTATTTAAGAAACACAATCGACAAGAGCTGAACCAACGATACACACAGTGCTGAAACATTAACATCTGACAACTGGGCATTTTACAAGACATGGTATTTATATAAACATAATTAGGACATAATTAGAGACACCTTGGCAACATGACTGGCAGGGAGTGAGAGACTGATTAGGGAGGCGGAGTTACAAACGAGGGAAGACATGGGGATACAAAAGGTGAAAGCACATGGGAGACAGCAGGTAAACAAACACAGGCACAGGGACACATAAAGACAAAGACAGGGCACGCCTACAGCGTGACACTAATATATTTTTTAGATTGAAGTGATCGTGATCGAGTGTTTTTTTAACAAAGAAATAAATGAATTATGATCATGCATTAACAGAATGCATGAATGGTTTTTGCTCACCCTCCACATAAGAATTTTTTATTTTTTCATAGAAAACCTCTTCAACCTTTCAAAAAAAAAGAGATAATTTATTACTCCGTAACGCAGCAGATTGTACTGTGGAAGTATGCTGTATAAAGGTCAATCTAAATCCATGCCATCTTGACACATCCTTCAGCACTAGAGTCATAAGCACGCTCTGAATGTGGATCCCTCTCTATAAGGGTAACATATCTTTGTGAAAAACGAAAAAGCCTGTCTCTCTTTCATAAAACTGCCCGAAAACTCCCAGGTATGTATTAAGTACCTGTTTTGAATAGTCTTCCAGGGCAATATTTCAAAGCATGACCTTTGTGTTAAAAACATGCCATCATTAAAATAAAGGACTTGTCACAGGGTAGCACACCCACTTTGGCCAGTCCTGATTATTCCTGCCTATCAAGAGTCAGTCTGTGCTTATTATGTGAAATCAACACTGCAAAATGTTTACCTTGGAACACCAGAGTGGAGAAAACTGTGATTGCATTGCTAACAGGAACTTGACAGAAGCAAAAGCTAAATTCCGTCAGTCAAAAAAACATTTACCTAAACCTGTTTGCTTGAAACGCCTGCAGACTCCGTTTTCCTTTTTGTTATGTTACATTATGTTCTGTGTTTTAGAATTATTTCATTTTATTTGGAAACACAAATGTGAATACAAATCCCCATGAGTGGCAATCTGAATGAATGAATAAGCTCAGGTAGTAGCTCATTAGTCATTCACAAATAACATATGCACACACACATTACCAGAATGCCTTATCACACAATGCATTTCCCCCCCAACCAATCTCTCTCTTTTCTCCCTCTCCTTTCCTCTCGCCCTCATATCCCCTCCCACTTTATGCTAGTGTGTGAGTAGCTCTCTCTCTCTCTTTCTACTCCTCACAGGCACGGATTCAGTCAGTGGAGGAGAGGGTTTCTAAATCCAGCTGTAGCTCAAAGTGATCGCCTCCTTGGGCATATCCATCTAAGAGGATTGTGCCCTTTTTTCCCCTCGTACCCCTTTTTTTCGTTCTGAACCCGTAGGATTTTTCTTATCTGCCACTCTGGTTTGTGATATACTGTAGTGGGTGTTCCGTGGAAGAATAACTGAAGTTTTTCATACATGGCTGAAACACCTGCCTGTGACTTATTGCGCTTTTATATTGATGTGATCTGTGTGTCCTAACACACATGACACAGCTTAAGTCATTTCTTTTCTGTCTACTGGAATTCTTTCATTTTGCCATACAAGGATTTCTTGCTGACAGCGTGTTAGGAATCTAGGAGTAAACTCTTTGGAGAAACCATGAGTTGGACTGATTATTAATGCTATACGTCTATTTGCTTGGAGCTGCGCCATCTGAGGAATTCAGTTAAGGTAAAGCAATATTGTTTCTTCTTGTATTTGACATTTGAAGTCGCTTATCTAAAATGATTTTACTGTTCTCATAAATAAGCATAGTTATTTGAGGGTGTTGCAATAGTTGTAAATGTTTAATATTTAATTGATGCTTAATAGGGATAGTCCATTAAATCAGATGACTTTAAAGCAACTACACGAAGTAGTAGGAAAGCCAATCCTCCTCTCAACATAATTATTTAGGTTTATTTATTTATTTATATATTTATTTAGTTAGTTTTTTTGTTAATATGAGTGCTGATTTTCTGAACAGAATATAAGGCACTCTAAAAATGTTGATCTTACAGTATATGCAACATAGGTTAAAACAGTGTTTATTATTTTATTCATGATTTTTAATTTGAAGCAAAAAAACATGCCTTACCTTGTAATATTGGTTAAAATACCATTTTATATTAATTTAATTAATTGATTAACTCTTAAGTATAGGGACATATTTTCACTGTTAACCAGTTGTTTATTAGCATGGCTATTATTAACATATTGTCTGTTTATTAGTACTTAAAGGCACATATTCTGTATGATAATATTCTACAAACCAATACCTAAAATACCTACAACTACTTTACTAACTATTAAGAATAATAAAGTTAGTAGTTTAATGATGTTTAATAAGTTGTGACCAATTGTTTTTTTATTTAATGACTAGTGTATGGTTGGAATTAGAAGCATATTAAAATGTCAACCTTAGGTTAAAACAAATACACATACAAATATACAATTTATTCAATTCAAAGTTTCATAGTATAGTCTATACATGTTAAGACGAATTCTTAAAAAGCGATCTTTAAATTTGCCTTATACGTATCATAGAATAAAAATCGAATTATTAAATAATTAAAATTACTTTCATTTCATTCATAGTTAAAAAATAAGCTTATAAGTGAAACAACTTATTGTTCAACAACTTTTTAACCACTTTTGACCATTAATTCCTCTGTAGAGATGACCACCATGTCAATGGAGCCCATAGTGGCGATGGTGGAGAAGGTTTCCAACGTCACCGAGCTTCCAGTAGAAGCTTCGACTGAAGACATGGCTGCCACCTTCACCATCGGCACCATCCTGTCCCTAATGTGTCTGGTGGGTGTGTCTGGAAATATCTACACGCTGGTGGTCATGTGCCACTCCATGCGCTCGGCTGCCTCTATGTACATCTACATTATCAACCTGGCACTAGCTGATCTGCTTTACTTACTTACGATTCCATTTGTGGTGTGCACACATTTCCTAAAGGGCTGGTACTTTGGAGACGCCGGATGTCGGATCCTTATCAGCATGGACTTCCTTACAATGCATGCCAGCATTTTCACCCTGACTGTCATGAGCACAGAACGTTACTTCGCCGTCCTCAAGCCTCTAGATACAGTCAAACGCTCTAAGAGCTACCGAAAAGCAATCGCCCTTTTAGTGTGGACGGCCTCGTTGATTCTCACCTCACCCATGATCATTAGCGTCCAGCTGATGACAGAAAGCTCCAAGCCAATGTGCCAGCCTACCCTGAGCCCTCTCTCGTATAAAATCTACATCTCCTTTCTCTTTGGCACCAGCATCGTGGCTCCAGGGGTGATAATCGGGTACCTGTATATACGCTTGGCACGAACCTACTGGATTTCCCAAACTGAGACTTTCAAGCAGACCAAGAAGCTCCCAAACCAGAAGGTCCTGTATCTGATCTTCACTATTGTGCTTCTGTTTTGGGCTTGCTTCCTGCCTTTCTGGATCTGGCAGCTTCTAGGTCAGTTTCAGCCCAAGCTGGATCTCTCCACCAAGGCAAAGCGTAACATTAACTATCTGACCACCTGTCTGACCTACAGCAACAGTTGCATCAATCCGTTCCTCTACACCCTGCTCACAAAGAACTACAAGGAGTACCTCCGCAAGAGACAGAGGACGTGGACGGCTGGCAGCTACCTCAACCGACGGAATCGCTTTCAGCGTTCGCCCCGGCGTTCCTTGTCATCCAGCAGCCAGCAGTGCACTGAGAGCTTTGTCTTGGCGCATACTTCTCGCACCAACAACAGCAGTCTCTGAGGTAGGTCATTGACCTTGTCTTTTTGGCCTCCTATCATAGCGGCATGCTGTTTTTCAGATAGTCTAAATCAACGTGAAAGATAAAGATCCTTTCTGAATAAAACCAAATTTCCTTCAGTTTACCTTCATTCTCGCTTAGTCCAGCAGGTCTGTTTCGAATCATCTGGGACCAGACTGTTTTAGTTTTACTTGGGTCTGATATTTGGATTGCCTCTTGTCTCTGCAAATGGCTACAGCTAAGTTATGAGAACTTAAAATGCTTGACGGATCTTTTCTGGTTGCTTATTATCAATGGCTTTATTGTTCAAATTAAAACTACACATACAATATAAATAGACAAGTAAACTGGAGAGACAGTTTAGTGGCATTTTAAAGGGGAAATTTTTACACTTAAATGTGCAGTGTGTAATATTAGGAGAATTTATTGGCAGAAATGCAATAAAACATACAAATCTATGTTTTCAGAGGTGTGTAAAGACCTTACATAATAAGCCGTTGTGATTTTATAACCTTAGAATGAACAATTATATATCTACATACACCTCAGGTCCTCTTGCACGGAAGTCGCCATTTAGTGCCGCCATGTTTCTATGGTAGCTCTAAACGGACAAATTTCTACAGAGTGCGTTTCATCAGTAATTGTAATTTAATGTAAACAGGACTGAGAAATGTTGTTAAACTAAATGCGTCACGACTTGTAGAGACGCTACTGCCAAACATATATAAATTGTGGGCATCAGGGGGACGCTTTCACTTTTCATCATGATGTTTCACTATATAATTTATCCAATGCTAATTTGGTAGACGTCACCCAACCTCTAACTAAAGTCAGCAAATAAACCTGAGACAATGATCAATGAGTAACAATAATTTATTATTAATGAGTGAATAATTAAGTAAATATAATTCTTTGATTTACCTTTGCACAGAAACCTCATCGCTTGATTGGCTACTCTCAGATGTAACAGACGGCAGTATTTTTGTTCTGTGTCAGCTTCCGTAGCTTCTGTATGTGTTTTGAAAGGGCGGGGTGAGCAGGGGACTTAGACGTTTGTTGAAATTTGAATCCTAACCGCTAGATGCTGCTAAAAATTGCACACTGCACCTTTAATGAGTCATCATTATATTTAATTGTGTGACAATCTTCCATTTATTCCAGGATGTTATGTTTGCAAACTACAACAGATTCAAGGGAATCAGACATTTTTATTGACGGAAATTAATTTTAATTGATAGCTATGGTGTCATTTGTGTCTCAAGGTGGTAATTGGTTCATAGATAATTGGTCATAGTGCAACTGCTGGTGTGGGTAAAGTAGGCCAGATGATAATTAGGTTCCTCTGATTGAATCTCAGCAACAAATTACTTTCCAATCATCAGAACTGCTACATGAATGTCTGCATTATATGAACGACAGTGAAATAAAAGAATAAAGCTCTAACAAGGCTAGAGTAGGCTATGAGCATGGTCGAGTAAGGAGGAAAATGTGCTAACGTTATCAACATTAAATTACTTATGCTGTCTGCCTGGAATCACTCAGGAAAAAGAACAACAAAGCTCCTTCTGGATTAGAACTTTATCTAATCCTGAAATTTGTTTTCATTTACTAACAACTGACAAAATTAAAAACAAAACGGAGAAAGTAGAGTGAAAACCAAAAAAACATACCAAAACTTCTTTCTCATAATTTATTCATTAGGATTCTTCGGAGTGTGTGACTATGCTTTGCATTTAGTGTTAGCTGAGTAAATTCGTGTCAGGTTTATATATATATTAATCTCCACTAAAAAAACAATTGGTAATTGAATTTTCATTTTCTTGATAAGGTATATTTTTGTATCATAATTGCAAAATCTTTAGAATAGGGAAAACTTATTTGTTATGACAAACCATGCACTAACTACAACTTTTTACTCAGTGAATTCCTAATTTGTTGTTTATTAATAATTAATAAGATCAGTTTTGTTTTAAAATTGTTAAGTTTAGGTATTTGGGTTGGATTAGGGATGTAGAATAGGGTAATGTACAATAAGTCATTAATATGTGGTTAATTACTATTAATAAATGGCTAATATTCTGGGTAACACTTCAGAATATGGGGTCAGAGTAATGCATTAGTTAAGCATTAATTAATAGTTAATTTGTTCACAATTAAGCATTAGTTGAGCAAAAACACACTGGTAATTAATGATTACCTTAGCATTTTAATCATTAATTATTTTTATTTTTTTAATAAATTTTTGCTCAACTAAAGCTTAATTGTGAACAAATTAACCATTAATAAATGCTTAACTAATGCATTATTCTGACCCCCTATTCTGAAGTGTTACCATATTCTGCATTCTAATAAGTTAAGAAACCCTAAAATAAAGTGTTACTGCAAAATAAAACATTTATTCTGAAGATTTTCCAGATTTATGGAAATTTAATTTTAAAGTGCACTCTATAATTATTTAGAAAGACATCTGAGCGCCAAAAAAAACCTTAAACCGTAACTGTTATAAAAACAACATAGTTTCTGTCAAACATAAACATAAATACATAGACTAAATAACCACAGTGAGAAACATTTTCTGAGAGCTTTAAAATTCCACAGCACATATACTCTAGCCATAACAATCATTTAATTATTTTTCCAAGCACTGAAAATTCAAAGCTTTCTATAAACATAAATAGTCAAATTACTGGAATGATAGTTTGGGGGGGAAAGTAAAGAAAGAAAAGAAAACACAAAGAAACCAGTTCACTGAATTAAAAGCTGAACAAGAATGTATCAGTCTATTCAATCACTGCTATGATTGCAATATCATCACTTCCAAATTCCCCAGTTTAAACAGTTTATCGAGTTTCCCTGTCTTTCTTCTCAATGACACAATATGCTTCCACTTTCTGACTTCTGAACACTACTGAGAGAGGAAACCAGTCAGCAGAGCAATGAAACAACTCTTCCGAGGTCTTTCCTCTTGGGCGGTTTTTGATATTCTGTCTTTAGCGGTCCAGATGACCCATGTTTAGGAAGTGATGGACACTGCCAGAAGGAAGACCTGTGTGTCCCTGCAGCTCTAAAAATAACCTGTCCTCTACAATAGCCTCTGTACACAGTCCTGCAATGTCTCTATTTGGTGCAGACACTAAATCAACATTACACGTAACGATTACTCTTCCTCTGAGCTTTAAATATTGATTCTCTCAATTGAGGGTGTGACTGCTATACTTAGGTGGATGTGAAAAATATAACAATTAAGTTAGAATTATTTAAACCTGTTAAACATAATATATCTGATAGATTTTTAAGAAACAATATTAAAAAGCATGCATACACTGAAAACTATTGCTGTTAAAATTAACAATAAATTATAAAGTAAAAAAAAAATACAAAATGAGAATGCAATTGAACTTAACATCTTCCAATAATCTTGGAACTGATATTTGAAATTAATTATTTATTAAAATACAATGCATCCACTGCATTGGGTTAAACAATGAAAATGTAAAGGTCAAGATTTACATTTTGTAACTGTTACTGATCTATTTTTTGCATACTAAATTTAGCTGAATCGCCAGTGACGGCATCATGTATTTACCTGAATTTGCATCCATATTATCTTTTACTTAAGGCCTAGGAAATAACTGAACAAAAGTCACATTTGGCATTCAAATCAAAAGGAAGCGTAAAATGTCCCTGTCAAAGCCTAACTCACAAGGTGAATTCACCTTAACAAAGTTATTATAGTTGGATTAAAATTACATGATAGGACCCCCTTGACAATGGCAGTGGTTTCAATCTGGACACCAATCTGTCACCGAGTTAGAGACCTTATTTGTCTAGATGGTGGGCTGTTTCATCTGGTTCTGATCCAATAAGGATCCAAATCAATAAATCTCATATATTCCAGGACCTCTTCCAGACCATCTTGAGTCTAGCATGAGATACTCCTGGCAGAACAATTGCACAATGATAAACTGTTATGATCTTTGTAATCCAAAAGTAAGAAGAATTGCACTCGTTTTCATCAAAATCTTTAAAAATAACCCTGGCTTAGTTCAGTAATCAATGTTGCGCCTTCCTTAAAAAGTAGCAATTATGGATCAATAAAATAAGAATTCACATTGATAACAGATTCTGCACACTTTTATACCATAATTGTGAGAGAAAATCTGCACAATTTGTTGCATTCTAGCTGAGAGCATTATTGGTAGCTCACAATTTGATAATTTTTTTTAAATCGTGAGGCATGGGAGGAAGATGGCTATTTTTATTTATTTATTTTTGTTAAATATGCTGAGCTGTTCTTGCAGGGCTAACAGCTCTTGAGTAGACATCTGGGTGAGTGAAATACAAATGCAGTGATTGCAGAAAGTTTTGGATGTTTAGCTTTCATTTAGCCTGGTAAACTTGAGTTAAAATCTTATGCCAAGGGCTGCAATGGGAAGAAATAACAGCAGGAAACAGGTTAAAGAAAATGAGAATCAGCTGGATGTGCTTCAGAATCTGTCCTGACTGCTAAAGATATCTTCTAAAGTTTTGACAGTGCATAATAAAATTTTGCCTCAGCTACAAATACATTATGCATTGTACAAACACTGCTGAGCTGCCTACATTATGTAATTAATAACTTCTAGGACAAACATTGCGCTATGGTATGTATGACAGAAATCGGATAGCTTTGCATTCGTTTTGCTACTGTATACAGTATGTGAGTCTATGGTGTGGGAGGATATAGATGGTGATAATGGAAATGAATCAAGAAACAGGTTCACTGAAGACCTGTTAATGACAGCAGCTTACTGACAGACCCAGGACAGCTGGCCTGAGTTTATGAGACCCCATTGCTCTTGAGTGCATGCTTTTAAATACTTTTCCACTGATCCCGGTTACACAAATCAGGCATCTTATTTCACGTACACTGTACGAAGGGCCTAACATTTTGCCACAGCTGGCAAAGTCCAGTCACTTTAGAAAATTCACCAGCCATAAATATTTTTTACCAGCCATGAAACTATGTGGACGTTACATTAATAGGCAGAAAAAGTTCACATAATAATAATAATAATTTCATAACAACAATAAATTATATTTCATAAAATATAATTCAAATTTAGATACTATCAATCATCATCGTTATTATTTTTTTTAAGCAAATTCTTAAAAAAAACAAATTAAAGAAATATCACTATAATACTTTTAAAAAGTATTTTACAATAACAATTGTAAATTATATTTTGTGTAATTATAATTTAGATAAAAAATAATCATGTACCATTTTCATACATAGTCTTTGAATGACGTGTAAATGTAAAATGTACTATTATTATTATTATTATTATTATTATGGTGATTATATGAGATTTTATAAGAATTATAATTTATATTTTATGTAATTTAGAATTTTATGTTATAACAACAATAATAAAAATAATGTTCTATTATAAACAATGCTGATGTCTTTAACATGTCTACTAAATGAATAAATTGCATTATATACAAGTAAACAGCAAACAGTAAAACAGTATTAACAGTAAAAATACAAAACTAATATTGTTAGGTTTAGTTTTTTGTGTTTTCTTTGCTTTCTTTGTTTAGAGCTTTTATTGCATGACAATTTCAGTCTAAAAAAATGCTGGGTTGGCTGGGTTCAAATATGGACTAACCCAAAGTTTAGGTAAAAAATGTAATGTAACCCAACATCTCCTTCGCATAGAGTTAATCAGGTTGTTGACTGTGTCATGTGGAATAATGGTCCACTCCAGTTTAAGCTCCAAATAAGGACAACGAGCGTGCAGATGAGCTTCCCTGAGACGTTTCTGAGATTTTGTGCAGAAATTCTTTGATTATGCAAATCAATTGTTGCAGCAGCTGTCTGGGTGGCTGGTCTCAGACGACCTTGGAGGTGAAGATGCCTGATTTGGAGGTCTAGGGCTGGTGTGGTTACATGTCGTCTGTGGTTGTGAGGCCGGTTGGATGAACTGCCAAATTCCCTGAAACACTTTTGGAGATGGATTATAGCAGAGAAATGAACATTAAATTCACGGGCAACAGCTCTGGTGGACATTCCTGCAGTCAGCATGCCAACTGCACCCTACCTCAAAACTTGAGACATCTGTGGCATTGTGCCGTGTGCTAAAACACTGCACACTTTATAGTGGCCTTTTATTGTGGCCAGCCTAAAGCACACCTGTGCAATAATCATGCTTTCTAATCAGCATCTTGATATGCTGTGAGGTGGATGGATTATCTCAGCAAAGGAGAAGTGCTCACTAACACAGATTTAGACAGATTTGTGAACAATATTTAAGAAAAATAGGCCTTTTGTATACATAGAAAAAGTCTTAGATTATGAAAAATGGATTTTACATCAAGTGGTCAAGTGGTCATGTAATGTGGAGCATTACAGTTCCTATATAAAATGCGTTGTTCCATTTCACTGCGCACTACTTTCCCAGTTTTTCTATGCAAATGTGCTAGATGGACGCAGCTGTGCTCATGTCTGTCATCTTGCGCTTAACACTACTTTAAAAAAGTTCTATGTGAATAGCTGTTAGAGTACATATACTTGCAAATGCTGATTTTTACTTGCATTTGCTATTTCGCAAGTGCTACTTTTAGGCAGACTATGAAAAATTCATTGTTCTGCATTAATTATGATCTGGGCCTCTGGGTATGACACTGAGATATTGATCACGATTTATAGGGACGCGGATTCCTTCTGTTGCACCATTGATCCGAGTACAGTAAATGTGTCAGGGTTTTCCCTTGAAGAGGACACTGGTAAATGTGGCTTCTCTGATATTAGAGGGTCGCAGAACAGCAGAGTTCCATCACCCCACGTCACCCAGCAGGGTACTGCAGTATCTGTCTTACGAGGCGAGGTGAATGTGCTTCAACAAGGTCAAGCCATTACAGATAGTTGACACCGCCATCACTCACGCAACACCTAGCTAGTTTCAATGCACAAATCTGCGCTAATGACTTTTGTGAAGTAATCAGTGCGACTCAGATCCCTTCAGTCTTTATCCTGTCAAACTGTACAGGAAACTAGCATGCTGTGCCAAAATGACCAGCTTCTTCCCATAACCCTTTAGTCCTTCCTTTTGCAAACGCTGAAAAACATTGTAGTTATGCAACTTAGGAACAATCCAAGATGTCTTATCTTTTCATCTATAAATTTGTTCCCATTTTAGATGAAAAGTATTAAACTATGAGTTTAAATTATTTTCTTGATTATTCTGAAATCCGAATTCTGAAGTTTACATGAAAGCTTTAGTTTTAGTGCTTTGTCAGAGCTAAGCCAATGTAATACACAACTGTTGAATGATTGATGTTTAAATGGTACTTTCTTGTGCTTGTTTTTTTCCTGGTGTTTTAAGATGATGAATGTTAAGCGGTACTCTAGGGAGAGAGATTACATTGTATACTACTCTGTATGAATCATGTGTGTAGTTTTTCCATTTATCAAAAAAAAAATATAACACATTTTATATTTTTATTTATTTATTTATTTTTTTATTCATATATTGATCTGAACTGAACCATGCACAGCAAATCAAGTACTAAAACAAGGCAGCACATGCAAGTAAAAATAAAAAAGTACAGCACATAATTCATCTGACATTACAAGCCCTTCAATGCCTTTGAAATTATAGCTACCCATAAAAATGTGCACTGCTGTTTTTACTACGTGAGCTGATAATGGCAGTTATCATATAAAAAGCATTTTGTCACACAGAGGTTTCGTACTCGGCCACTTGGATAACTCCGGAATGTTCATCAGAGCACGACTAAGCCTTTGAGAGAAGTGTGTTACAACAGCAAGAGGCAGATGAGAGAACAGGGATTACAAAGATTAACAAATAAGGCATTAGAAGTCAGAGAGACCATTAATAAAGCCTTTAATAATTAAGCATTATCTTTACTGACATTGAGCACATAAATAGAATGTGAAAAACATATGTAGCACTTTGAATAAAAGACACAGACAGATATTTAGCTAATTTTTTTTGTATTATAACATTTCCATCAGAATATGTAGCCCTGTGGAAAATAAAACAACTTAATTCTTAAAATGATATTTGTTATAGGCCTATCGATATGAAAAAAGGACAGTCTCCTGGCTGCAAAAGCCTACAATTGATGAGAAAAGTCAGGACTGATAGTAATTACAAGCAGATGTTATTCAAAATAATGAGCAGATGTGATTCACAAGATTTGAGTCTCAAAGTTTCTCACTGTTGTCATGAACCGTGCCGTTTCCATGTATTCACAACATTAATTTTGATGCTGGACAGTGATCCCACAGAAGAAGATGATCAACGATGTCACCACCAGATCTACGCCTGGTAGTTTGAAAACATAAACATAAAGACCAAGAAAAACAGTATTTGACCTTCTGCTGGTTGACAAAATGCTATGTGCAATGAGCAGACAGATGCAAACTGTCTTAAAGTCAGTTCATTGGAGTTAAAGGTTGATCTGGTTTCGAAATATTTACTTCTGAAGACCAGACAAACACAGTATAACATGATAACTTTGTGCTGTTAGGAGAGGAGCAGCTGCTGTACATTTGCGTTTAACTCCATTTTAGAGTGTCTTTCTGAACATGTGCTTATTTTTATGTTATTTTTTTCTGTTTAGCTAAAATTAAAACTGCTCTTGTTAGCACACCTCACTCTGTGTACCTGTTCTAGTGTTTTTTTTTTTTTTTTTTTTTTATATAGTGTGATTTGCTTTATTACATTCCTTAAGAATGATTTCCTATATAAGACAAAATTAGTGTTATTGACAGGGCAAAGTGTTCAGTTCTTCTGTGATCACACATTGCAAGGGTGTTTATACAAGAAGAAAAAATACACAGTGGATACAGCGGGGTCCAAAGGTTCTTTGCATTTTCAAAATTAATTTAGAAAAGAATAATAATATGCAATTATAGAGTGTTTGGAACAGGAAGCCAATGCTGTTCCAGGCCACCTTTTTAACCTATATGCATTTGTTGTTGATATGTAAAGTCTAATGTATGGCTTCTTCTGGTGGAGATGAAATATGCAAATAAGCAACTGGCCAATTTTGTCTGAAATGTCACGGATGACTCTTTTCTAAATGCAATACCACAGTTAACTTTTAGTACTATACTGAATAGTGATTTTGTTTATTTTATTTTATATTTTAATTCACTTCATATTTACTTTTTTTTTGTTTTGTTTTTTTAATGTTTCTAAGAGCTGTTTTTGCTTTTTCCTGGCATACCATTTTCTTACTGCAATAGCCGAGGAGTATATTTTGTTAGCTAAGACGTGTGAGTTTCCCAATGCCTTGTGAAACACTCAATGAGGGACTGGATCACAAGGTCAACTGCTCCGCAGAGCATCAGTAATAAAAAAGCAAAGCAGCTTCATCCGTCTGTATAGTGTATTTCACAGGTGTATGGCAATTAAAACAAAGATTCAGAGCAGTGGGATGTATTTCTTCCTGAATGTGAATCAAATACGTCTTGGTTGTACATACAAGATATGGCACGCAAGGATGCACAAGGACACCATGTACTGACCCTGTGTTTGTCTGCCTTTCCTTTTCTGCGAATATGTCCATTATGAAACAGATCACAATACAACTGATGGCCCCTGACCTTTCTGTGCTGCAATGTCCTTTCGCTTTTTATAAAGGAGTTTTAAATGATAAATGGAAGTTATGTCATCATTTATTCAACCAAATGTTGACTTGCAGGATAAGTCAGTGGTAACCAAAATGATTTGCTTACTCAGTGATTGCATGCATTTAAGGCACACGTTTAAATTGGTTGTTGCTTTCCTTGTACCAGAGAAGAAAGAAAGTTAATAGAAACATCTGAGACAGTACTGCGGCACAACTTATAGAAAAGCATTTCCTTTTTCTCCTGATTTCTTCTTTCTTTCTTTGAAGTTACAGAATTCCACTTTGGAACTTTTGCAAACTTTGTGACACTTCTGTTTCCCAGAAATGGAATGTGAAAATAGATTTGACCTTAGATTTTCAGTTTCTCGAATTCTGTAAGAGTTAGCCACCCCCATCTATTTAACCATGTGTCCTTTCTTTGAACAAGCAACTGACAGATTTACATACCTTTTATCATTTATATATATCTTCATCGCTTTTGTTTCTGGTTAGGCTGAAGAGAGACATATTGATTCCTCAGGACACCAATTTCTGTGGTACCGAAGTAGGAACATTTTATGTGTGGCATTCCAAAAAGTCACTTACAGCACTTACAAATAAGTGCACATATAAGTCTCAAGAGGAAAAAGTGCTATTTCTTAACAGTCGCTATTTCCCCTTGGCAACCTCTTAGGGCTCTCTGGAAGCTGAAAAATCTGGCTGATGGCTCTAGTAACACACATTAACACATTTATACACATACTCACACCTCATAATTTTCCCATAATCCTATCTCTGCGGCCCATACTGTGAGTTTCTCCTTTCCCGCTGATCAGAGTGGTAAAGTGGCAGCTTTTGGGGTTGTTTTTAATGGAAAGGAAGTCCTTGAAGGTGTTGCAGCTGAACTTTAGGGGGATCAGTGGGGTGAGCCAATAATTAGAGTTATGTGGAGTATCCGGGAGGAGCGGAAAGAAAAAAACTGAGCTGGGATGAGGCCGCAGTGCTAGCCCAGGGCAGGAAACACAGGATAGGGCAGGGTGTCTGTTAAGAGAGTTATAGCTCCACAGTGATTCCAGGTGTTGCAGGTTGACTGGTTTTGTTTTCATAAGTGCTCTGAGAGGGAAGGCGTTAATGCAGAGGGTATTCTCTCAGGTGCTGGAACCATTAAGGCCCCAGCAACTCAGATGATATACGGTCTTGATGCATGGTCCAAGAAAGACAAATAAAACATGTGCAAGCAGCCTTTGTGTGGCCTTCCGCCCTGAGAGATTCAGTAGGGAAAAAACAAGCTGGATTTAACAATGAAGACTGTATTGATATAGTGTTCTTTGCAGTTAACTTATAAACACATTGTCCTCTATAAAATGACTGTTGTTGCAGAACAAATCACCGGTTTAATTGTTCTGGACTGCTTAGTTGTGTTCAGGAAGAACATCAGTACAGTCTATTTTAAGCTGGATGAGAATAAAAGGTTTTGCAGGTGTGATTAAATCCCTATATTAAGATTTCCAATCGTTTTGGACCCCAAATGTGAAAATTGTAAAAGATTGGAGAACTTTATGCTAAAATGTCTTGTGGGTGACTCATGGAACTGACGTATCTGTGCATTTGAGTGTGTGTTTGTACGCCAGCCTTGAAATGGTAATGGTAAACCAATGCACTTTCACACTACCTTAGAATAACAGATGTATGCTGTCCAAGCCCCATAGTCTCTAAACTGATAATCGCAGTGCAATGGAGAATATTTGTTGCACAGAGGGCCTGTGGTTCTCTGTGATATTGCAAATTGTGATTTGCATGATAAATCTAAATGGACAATCATGTATGTATGGGGAAGTCTGGACACACAGTACACACTTTAACTCACTTCCTGTTAGATTGACCCTTCAAAGATCTGTGAGATATCAGACTAGTTTAGAATAATTACATCTTTAAACTTCCTCATATCTTCATTGATCAATAGATATTTGTATCTATACTACCAAACCTGACCTACCTTACTTTAATCACAGCAAAATAAAATGTAAAATGAGACTTTTGTGAGGATCATGGTTTCATATAGTAATTTAATAGATTGATTCAACAAAACAAAATATTATGCAGCAAAAGAAAGTGTTACTAAGCTTTGTGGAACTGCATATATATATATATATATATATATATATACATACTGTATATATTAGGGCTGTCAAATGATTAAAATTTTTAATCAAATTAATCAGGATTTTCAGTGGATTTTTCATGATTAATCACTATTTGCAACGACACCTGAATCCTAACAATTGTTTTCTGAAATGGATACCAAAAGACAAATAACAGGACACAGATACATCATTTTCATAATATGTCTGTTTATTGACACAGCCAAATGTGACCCTGGACCATAAAACCAGTCTTAGTTTTGTGTCTT
>JAUCNO010000082.1:1488640-1502605 GCA_032353835.1 Enteromius viviparus | reverse complement strand
TCAAGCCGTTTTCTGATTAAATCAAATACACATAAGATATAGACAATGGCTATGCTGTTATGTGGGCTTTATTTACACGTAAAATAGAGTTAGCATCAACATATATTTTCACTGAAAGCTCTGCTCCTCACAGCCACGCGCTGAACAGAATAGACGCAGAGAGGGGGGTGCGCGTGCTGTGAAAACAATAACTCGCGCGTGCGCGCCACTACCTGAGACTTCCTAAGGTTTGTCCAAGAAGTCGCTAGATTTGTCGCTTGTTGCTTTTTTGGAAAAATGTCGCTAAAGGGGTCTGAAAAGTCAACAAAGTCTTTAAGATGGCAACACTGGACGTGCGTCTGACGTTCATAGGCTACTGAAGGCGGATTTGCCTCACCCAATCAGGGTCTGCTTATTTAAATGTTTATTTTAATCCAATGGACATTAAGTTTTTTCTTTCTTTTGACCAATTGGGGGCCCCTGGGAGGCGGGGGCGCCCTAGGCTGAAGCCATATAAAGCCTGTGCATTGATCCGGCCGTGTCCACACAAATATTAGGCAGCTGATTTCAACACTGATAATAATAATACAAATAAAAAGAAGAACAATAAATGTTTTTGATCACCAAATCTGTTATGTAATAATGACTACATTGCAAAAAATGCTTTTCTTAAATAAAGTTGGATTTTCTAGAAAATATAAAATGATAGTCTTTTTTTTTTCCAGAAAAAAACAAGTCAAAACTAAAGCCACAGCAGATAAATAACAGCTGCTTATTCTAATTAACTCTGGAATGGTGTGCAATATCCTGGTGGTCCAATTCAGCACATAATTGAGTGTTTAATGTGAATACAGCATTTTATTGTATAAATAGGTGCATGGTATGTAAATGTGTGATAGGAAGATCGCTACAGATGGAGCTAAGAGTGAATGAGTCACAAAGGAGAAGAAATAAAGATCAGATATTAGTGCCCCAGGTTCACTTGTTTGATGCATAATGGACCATCCATATGAATTATATGAAAAAACTTCCGTACCCTTTATACATCATCTGTGCAGGACATGACAGGGAAGTCTGAAAAAAAACAAACATTTCTCAACTAAAATCTTTTCAAGTTTTTTTTTTCTTTTAAACAACAAAGAGCTAGTGTTTTCGTGCATCGCCACCATAGGAAATGGAAACTGGAGAAAAGAAAACTTCCTCTGATCTCAGCGACATAGACTTCACTGCAGGGTTTACTTTAACAGAAAAAAGAACCTGTCAACACTTCACTCGTACTGCGTCTGCTAAAATGCTATGGGAAAAACTCCTTTTCCCCCTAACTGAAGCCTATTTAACATGCATTCGACAGCCATTGGTTGTGCAGTGGTAATTTTTTAAACCAATCGGCTGGCCGCCGTGCTGCGGCAACCAATGGCTGGCTCCTGCCGAAGCTAGCCTGAGGGGGACGGGGCCGTCTATATATAGCGGCTGAACCAACACAGGACTTCAGATTTCTTCTCCTTCATCAACGTGCATCTTTGCTGTCCCTGACTCAAGCCTTACGCCGTTGAATATGCCACTGCAGCTGGACGATTCCTCTGCCACCATCCGGCATCTAAAAGAGTAAATGTCTACTAAAGCTTGAAGACACCGTTGCAGCTGGATAGTTCCCCTGCTGGCATTCGGCAAGGGAGAAAGTCTAGGTAAGACCTAAAACTCTTCTGTAATACCCTGCTCCTGTTTCCAAGTCAGCAGTGCTATGGTTTCGTCTTTTGTTCTGCAAACTACAGAGCAGGGTAAGTCTTGACACGGCCGGACCTCCGCAAACTACTCTACAGTATTTATATCCTCTGTCTTCGCAAAGTTCCGGACATGATACACTATATAGCTGCAATAAATGGGTCCATAAGAGCGCCCATGCAGCACGCTGTTTTAGCGCTCTGAGAAAAAGAGCAATCTGCTTCACAGTCTAGCTGTGCGCGCTCACTGACTCTCTCACGCTCTCATTTTCTCCCCTCCCAGCTGCCATATGCCCCAGGAGCCTCTGAAAATTTTTGAGAGGAAAGAGCAAAAGGTAAGACCTTGTACTGATATGCTCAACCCTCGAACGCAAACCGAAGAGGGGGTCTGTGTCGAGGCAAGATCGAGACATGAAAGTATGCGTCCTTCAGGTCGATGGCTAACACTGGCTCTTGATGCATGTTAGTGAGCATTTTGAATGGCAGCTTGAGAAGGGACTGGTTCAAGGCTTGTAGATCCAGGATGGGTCTCAGCCCACCGCTCTTTTTGGGCACGATGAAGTAAGAACTGTAAAACCCTGTAAAAAGTTAACTGCCGGGCCAGCAGTGAGTGGTGCAGCCTGTAGGGGGACAGGGGCAGGGACTGATCCCAGAAGTCTGAAAAGTCTGGCTGCATTGAGCAGCGCTTACCTGGCTCCCTGGATCCCATGCTGGCGACACAGGGTTAGCATCTGAGGAGACAAAAAACATTGGGTAAGATGGGAAACTCGAGGCACTGGGCCCATAGGTGTAAGAAATTGCTCTTCCTGGAGTACCACCGACCCATGGGCCAACGGCAGCTGAGACAGAAGCTCCCGGCCATCCTCTGGAAGTGGGGGTGGAGATGAAGAGCAACCCCCAACACCTCTGGGCTGCCAATGCCAGGGACACTTCGTGTGTTGCTGAATAGGCCGACCTGGGAGATGGGAGCATAGAGAAAACCACCTGTGCCCTGTGCCATATTCAGCCGTAGAAGTCATTCCTGGACCACAGCTGTGGACATTACCTGGCCAAGGGCGAATACGGGATTCGCCACGACCTGGTCAGTTCCTTATGGACCTCTGGGAAGAAAGGCACTGGAGGGGAAGGCAGCTGGGCCGCGTTCCTGAACCCCAGGTACGACTCATCCAGCCGCGAGGGGTCAGCCAAAAGCACACGCGGTACCTCCAAACTGATTCCCTCTGGCGAGTTCCGATATGTAACGTCGAAGTTATTCGACTGAAAGGGTAACTGAACAGATAATATATTCAAACAGAAATAGTTATTTTACATTTTATTGATATTTCACAATATTACTGTTTTACTGTAAACATAAGAACATCTTATGGACCCCAAACATTTAACCTCCATTTTTTTGGCCATGTTCTAGTGCTCACTTGAAGTGATAGTTAGGTATGGACCCTCTGTACAACCCATCTGGAGCTGCCCATCCACTTGGAGCTGACTCAGACTTCCATTTATACATATCTAAAGCTGTCAGGGCAAAAGCCCTCTTGTGATATGTCATGCTTTTATGGTAACTGGAAAATAAAATTTGACTGAAACACAGTGTCACTAAGCAAGGTAATCCTACAGGGGTCCCAAAACACATAATCACACAGTGCTGTTCAGCTCCGGAACCCAAAGACACAGGATGATGTAGTGGAGAAGTGTCCTGCGGTACACAGATAAGCACAGGGGTTGAAATCCGCTTGGATTAACTGAAATGAGAATGCTGGAAACCAGGTTCCGTGACATACGTAAGTGAAAACTTCACCCACATGCCATCTCTATATCAGGAGGCAGTGTAATATAATACTCATAATAACAGCAGTAACTTTATTTATAAATCATCTCACACATAACTCAAGGACTTGATTTAGACATTCTTAGTAGGTTTTCCCATTATACACAGTCTCTCCCTGCTAACCTGCAAATGAAAGCACTCTGATGAGGAAGCTTTGGCAATAGGATTCAGCTGGCGTGCTGCAGGGGTGTACTGGCCAGGATTACTTTGCCCGGCACACGATAGATGGAACACAGCTGATAAGGAGAGCGAGAGACAGAATCGTGGCACCTGTTGACATTCGATTGTTGCTTATGTGGTCACTGGCTGTTTGCCCTGCCCTCAGTTTCTACCCTGTCTCTCTTTGTCTGCATCTCACTGATTTACAAAGCATTTCAGGTTATTTCGCAGACCACATCACAATGTACTGCATTATGGTTTTCCACTGCCAGCCAAACGCCATATTCCAACAGCTTGATCTAATCAGAAACAACACGAAAGAGTTACTAGTGCAGTGCATTAGACCATTAATCAGACCACAAAAACAATACCCGTTTTTATGCATTTTTCCCTGTTATTTTTCAGATTCCTATTCTAATTCCCTTAAATACTGAACAGTTGAATAAGAGATAAATCAAACAGGCTTATTCTTCAGGCAAGAAGAGAGAAAACAGAAAAACCTAGGTGACTAACCCCACTGTTTGGAAAACTATCCAGAAAAGACTCTCCCTAAAACATAAAATTTATTTTAATAATCAGCCAGTGCTTTTCATTTTTGTTCGAGGAATTAATCAATGTGGGAGTAACAGGCTTATATCAGGCATGTGTTGAATAGAAATACAACTGTTTGTGACCTATAAATATGTACAAATATGTACAAAGCGAGGAACAGGGAGGACAGATAAGAAATAAAGGCACAGAGCATTCTTAATCATTTAAAAAATAACAATGGTAACAAAGGTTTGTCTGTTTTTAAACCCTTTGCAAGTAAAATGAAACAGCTTTTATTAGGCAACTGCTAGAATTCATTTGCAATGTGAAATTACATGATTTTAAAATAAATTTCCATTTCTTTACAACTTTTTTGATGATGAAAAAAGTTCAAAGGCTGTTTAAACCCCTAAAGATTGGGATCTATGATCTAAATCATAACAGGGATTTCTCATCTTCATAGATCTTTGAAACAAGGCCAACTGGCCAGAATGGAAATATATAGTAATTTGCATTGGGTAAAACATGCCTTATAAATAATTAGGCAGACAAGCCAGAAATAAAGGGCACTGTGATGTACTGTATAAACTGGAGTGAGCTCGGTGGAAATCATGTACATAACAACCGCTCCTAAAAAATAATTACCGTATTAACCAAACCCCAATAACAGATCCAGAGTTGTGCGTCAGCTGTGCTCCTGGAAGTAGAGATTGTCAGAAGCTTTTTCCACATTTCTTTTCTCCATTGTATTTTCACTAGTGACTGGATTTACTTTGAGTAGTGTGAAGGGACAGTACAAAATTACAACTGCCCTAAAGGAGTTCCATTTTGTCCAAGCAAGAACGTACTCAAAATTCAGGGCATCACTCATACAAAGCTATGAAGTTGCTAACAGGCCAGATTATGCTTGGTGCCAGACTAAAACTAATTTATTGGATTTACAGCTCTTTCTTTTTCACCCAGTGATGACATTTCTTCTCTATTTCCTAGTAATCACAATAAGAAGATTGTGGGCTGCTTTGCCTGGCTGCTCAGCTCCTGATCTTCTGGCCCTGATGCAAAGTCATTCTGTTCATAACGAGCACAAGCTTCATTTATTTTGGGCTCATTTCTAAAGACTGCTGGCATATAATGATGTTGTCTTCCTGTTCTTGCCTTTTCTGGAGAACAATCGCTTATTGCGCACATCAGGAGAGAAGTCTATTTTGGAAAACCTAAACAAGAACTAATAGAAAACATGTCTGCTGAATGAATCTGATCAGAAATATGGACAGACTTGTTAGCGTCAGATGTGCAATTTATCATAGGTGTTAAGAGCAAAATATTTAGAGTTTTGGACCAGCCGTGATTTTGGTTGGTGGGATCGCAGAGATTTTTGGGAAGCCCGTTGCACAGCTAATGAAATTCAAACAGTTGGAGATCAATTTCAGTGTAAACAATCTGTGCGCTAATCTGTGATCGGTAGGGCTGCGCGCAGCTGGTCTGTCCGGCAGATGTCACCTTGCTGAAATCCCACTGTGATAATTCCTCGGATGAGGGCCTTGCTGATTCTCTCGTTGCTCAGAGTAGCATGCATGGCCACTGCAGCTGCACATATAGCCACATACTGTAGTTCTCTGATATAGGGATATAATCATTTACTTCATTTACTTTTTGTGATTAACATGTTTGCAACCATCTGCTGTGTTGTCATTTTCTTTATTTTTGTTTAAGCAATGCTTTCGAAACATTCCAGTGCTGATGTTCACAGAGACGCCAGCCTACTGCTTTTGCACTACAAAAGTTCCATAAAAATAAGTTAATAATAAGGGGAATTACATTTTAGGCACAATATTTCCACTTATTATTTCTATATTGGCTTAGTGAATAAAAACACTTCCAAACAAAGGCAATGGAAAATCAACTGTTGTGATTCTGAGCAACACACACAATAGTGGTGTTCCTTTCTGAATTAATTAGTTGCAGCATATGCAGTTGAACACAAGAGCTAAACATTATGTGAACAAAGTAGCATGCTCCCATTCAGAGTATTCATAAAACAGGCACTTCTTGTCACACTGTGACGTGTGCATCTGATAGACACTGTACTATCTGTGCTAAAGGACAGGATTTGTGAATAGCAGTGACGAGACACAACGGATGCTTGTAGGTCACATGACACACATGCTATACAGAGCAGTCGCTATTTTTAACAGTCACTTAAAAAAACTACTTCAAAAAAAGTATGCCTGCCTACTCTGAGGGTACAGTATGTGATTAGTGTTTGAACAAATCGGTTGTATAAAATATTCATTTGCTCATGCATTAAACCAGTTACCTATTTATTTTATTTTTTTTCTGAATTAACTGTTTAAAGTGAACAGTTTGAGTGAAAGATTCATTGACTCTTTTTTGACATTTTGTTTCTAAATTTATCAATGTTTCTAAACAAAATGATTGGCTGAATGACTTAAACATGCACCTATAAAGGCATTCACTGTTTTATACTGAATAATTCAGTATTTTGAACATGCTGTTATATTGAATTATTTAGTATCTCAGTATGTCATCACAGGTTTCATTCCCAACTGAATCAGCGTTTTTTTAACCAATCAGTTGAATTTCTGTCTTCACCTACTGGTGTATCAACGCAACTTGCAGAAAGACTGTCTGTCTAGAACTTGTAAACACAGTGTGATACAAACAGTATCACTTAGTAGAGCTTCACTCTGAAAAATCAGATTAGAAGAGCAGGATTATCTGTTGTACTGTATAATGTCTCACTGTTGAAGTAATCTGATGTTTACAGAATTGCTTGCTTTGCAACAGTGCTAAAATCAATATGTAGGTTCATGGCAGAATTTTTGTTGAATGTTTCATATTATATTGCTCAAATGACCTTCATGAATGAACACACAGTCGAGAATATGAGTGAGACTCAAATACACAAAACCGTTTCACTAGGTTAGCCAACCTTTGAAGCTGCCAAATATATCATTCTATTATTTCTGTGTTATTTAAAGCACAGGTCTATATGTCACCTACAGATAGCTTCAAGGGTTGTGGCAGATTTTGACTCTTGTCATGACAAGACACAAAATGCACCAGCTGCTCTGTGTGTCACCACCTTCCTGGGCAATGGGACAAGTCTGCGGTCGTGACACGTAGGAGTTTGATTTCACACTATTCTCAGATTTGTATTCAAATGTAGGACTGAGAGGAGTGTGGTAGGTTATGACTTGTGAGGGGACGATATGAACACCAAATAACTTATTGTACTTATTTAAAGCACAACTTGGGGATTTTATTGAAATACGGTTATCTTTCATTAAAAAGTTTGATATTTTTACGAGCAAAGCTACAAACTACAACTACAGATGTCATCAAAATAGATGCTTGTGGTTTGTTGCCATTCAGAATTCAAATATCCAGTGATATCCAGTAACTGAAAATAATGCTCTATCAAATATTCCCCACACTAAACCTACCCAGTAGTGTTAACAAATGCAAAAGTAATGTAAAAATGTTTTTGCTGATGCAGCCATGCTATTTTACTTCCTTATGCCAATTTGAGCTGTTTTGTTGAACCGTATAGTTTCACAGGGGTTCGAACAGGAGCTTTTCATCACCTAAGTGCTACTGAATTTGAAAACTCATACATATGAAGCTGCATATGCGATGACAATGTTCAAAAGTATCGTTTTTCAAATCTTGCAGGGTGTTAAAAATGTTTTGAAGAAACATAACCTTATGCAAACAGAAATGCATGTAGGCACATATTTCTAATGAGCCTAGGTTGAAACCCCCAATCCCCCACCCCCCACCCCCACCCCCGCTCTTTACAAGTACTGTTTATAATGCCGTTATTTTCAAACAGTTTGCTAATTGGGAAACACCATTATAGTGTCAGGTCTCTAACAGAATGAAACAAGTTTAAAGTAAAGCATATCATACATTATTTCACTGCATTGGAAGCCAGAATCTATAAACCACCCGTCTTAATGAATCCCAACATGTAGGCAGTGCATTCTAGTAATCAAACACTACCGTAATAGGTAATATAGGAAAATAAAGACTAGATAAAGCAGGAGTCTTGGCCTCTGTGCACTGCTTAATCAGTTTCACACAGAGGGAAGAGTTTGCTCAGTCACATACTGTTCTCTCTCCCTTCTGTTCAAAAACCTGACCATATGGGAGAGCGGTCTGAGCTAGCACGAACCGACAGACGAAGAGTATGTTTATCTGCCAAATCAGCTACTCATAGTTTAACTGGTTCTTTTGCTGCTGTTACAGGGATAGACGACTGTCTGGGGGTAAGACAAGAGCAAAGCAAGCCAAGATGGCTGGTATTTTCCTCCTCGAAACAGAAGATGGAGAGCAATGGAGGAGAACAGCAGACAAGAGAAGAAAAGCAAGTCACGCCATGAGGAGTATCCACATGTGAAGAGGCCAATATGGGTTTGGAATTGCCTTCATCTCACCTGTTGATTTGTTTCAATCTTGAATGACTTTAAAGAACAATTCCCAGTTCATCAGTTTTCTCAAAGTCTTGGCTATTATCACTGAGAACTGGGATATATATATATATATTATTTATTTTTTGATCTTCTATCAAACATTTTTTATTTTTATCAAAGACCAAATTTCAAAGGGCGATAACCAAGAGACAAATTTGACAACTTTTAGCTCCCTCTTTCCCAAGTGACTCAGTCTGATGAGAGTCATTTCCTTCAAATAACTGCAATAGTAGCTACCAGAATCCTTCCGAACATGATTCCAGCAAAAGATGACATGAAAAGGAGGCATATTTCCTAGTATGAAATCTGTTTCTTGCTCTGAGTCTTGCTCTATTTGATCTCATAGGTAGTGTTTGACATGAAGCTGTTCTATTTGATTTGCCTTTGATGATTTGATGATCTTCATTGTAGGGTGTTAAGTGGCAATGCAGCCATAGATAGCCTTCAAGAACAATGTGGGAAGGACTTCTGAGTGCCCTTTTATTTTTCAGAACGCTGTATTCCATTCCCCAGGTCTTTCAAATGAATTCTCTCTGATCAGTGAGGATTCTGTCTCCTGCATCTGATTTCCATGAGGCCGACAACACTGGAGGTTTTACATTGACCTCAGAGTGACTGGAGAGCTAATTCTTCCAAAAATAATGCAGAGGATGCTTGGTTTTGACATTTATACTTTCCATACTGACAAGTCAGTACGCATCCATATGGAAGGTCCGTAAAGATGCAGGATATACACAATGTGCACAAAATAAGAACTGCAGAGTAAAACTGACCAACTTGGAAACTTCAACTTCATGACTCTAAAGAAACAGATTATTTATCCTAATGCACAATGGCGAAATAGCACTTATTATTGTTGGACTCTCTATTTGTTTTACCCAAAAGATAAACAGGAAAGTACTGCCCAAAGTCTGTATGTTGCTTTGGTTTGTTGAATCTGAGGAATGCCTATTTTGTTTTTGTACAGAGAGCTCAAATATACTTGGTAACACATTATAATAAGGGTCAATCTGTTAAAGGTATTTCACAATTTGCATTAGAAATGCATTAATTATCAAAAAGTAACTATCATCATGACACCAATGTAATGACAAATTATTTTTATAAAGTGTTACCATATACTTAATGTCTTTGTTATATATATATATAAAACACAACACCAGGGGGTTGGGGGTTGCTTGTTGTAAATATTACAGCTATGTTATTTAAAATTTTGCCTACATCTTTGTTTACACAAAAGCTAATGGCAATCAAAGATCAGGTGAAGTAGTAAAATGTGTATTATATAAAACATAAAATATGTATATAAAGAAAAAATATTTTTGGACCTACTGCAACATGACACATAAAAGCAAAAAATCTGTGTGTAAATCAGAGGGAGATGCTTTCCACAGAGCAAGTGAATTCATAGCCCCAATGTTGCGTTTTGTACCTCAAGGGAGAATAAGTTGGTTCCAAATGACTAAAACAGTACACCTTTTTGACTGCTGTGTGACAAGTTAATTTATTTCTTATATAAACTATGTAATGGACAATGGTTTTTTGGAATATGATTTGGTGAGCAAAAACAAACATGGAGAGGCAATTAAAAATGCAAAGCACAAATGCAAAAACAAGGATATTTTTGAAGAGGTTTGGTTGAGGCCTACACAGATATTTCAACAACATGTTTTTTCTTTGTGTCTTTGTTTTGCTAGTCATGTGGTGATGCATTTTTTCCACATTTGTTACTATTTAGTCTATGTGCAATTGCAAAAATTCCCACTGTTGTTTATTTAAAAGACCCAAGTGATGCTTGCTAAGCAATGTACAGTACCTTACATTCACTCAATAAACATGTTCAGTAAACAACGCCAGTGATATTTTTTAATTATTATTCATTTTACATTAACTTAATTCCTTGTTTTTTTTTTTTAAAAGCTGTTTAATGAAGGCAGTAATTGACTGTTATGTCTTTGAACATACTGAAATATAATCACTCATGCTGGAGCAGTAGTTTGATGTTAGATATCCATGCCTTGCAATGGCGAACCTGAATTAAAAGCTTTTGTTTTGGAAATGTTATTGCCGCATTGAACCGTCATTCAGGTTTCACAGGAGACTTAATGAGCCAGATGTTTCAGCAGATGTTGTCATCAGAAGCTTGGAGAGGTTTGTTTGATTTAAAAGCCAGCCAATGGACAGCATAATGGAAATACTGATATTTTTTCCACTAATGTGATTTACAGTAATATTAGCAGTCCTTTCATTAATTATTATATTAGTCTGATTAAATGTTAAGTGACAGTTTTTGTATTAATGTCTTATTGTATATTGTATTTTTCCACAGATGATTCAAATATAAAACACACAGGGCCAAAAATACATGTTAAAGGGGTCATATGGTGGTACATGCACTTTTTCAAGCTTTTTGGACTGAAATGTCTGTTGGGAGTGTGTGTACACAACCACCCAACAATGATAAAGATCCACAGGTAGTTTTCTTTTGATTTAATAAAAATAAGTTGCCCCTTCTGAAATCAAGCCATTCTCAAGTGCATGTCGGTGTGAGTCACCCACAATAGATGATTGACAGCAGCATGTCACACAGACTGAACTGGTGTCCTACCTCTGACCCGCCCTGAGTGATCATCAGACCGAGACACAGAGACAAGCAAGACTCCTAAGAGACTGAGGTGCTTTGTTGTTGAATGTATTAATGAACATAGCAGTAGTGATTTACTCCGCCATCTGAGAGACTGAATACCCAGAGGAGAAACGTTATGTTTGATTCTAAAGGGAAACGCCCTCTTGATCAACCGGAATGTGTTTACTGTATGTTTGCACGAATCATTCATGATCCAGCCTCACCTACAGAAGCAGTGAGTATCATGTCTTTTAATAAATCTTTGAAAAACACTTTTTATATCATTATCGATTTCCAAAGATGTTTATTTTAAAAGAGAGTTTATAACATAATCATTACACCTATACTACAAGATTCTAAAATGGTTATCATATTAATAACACTGAATAGCTTTTATGTAATTCTAGGAATTTATGTTTCCAGGGCAATTAGGTGCTTCTAGGTAAATTACTGGCTATGCCCATTTGATTTTCCAGTGCTGATGTAAAATGCAATTAGTATATATCATTTTCTCAGAAGAAATAAAAATCATTGTGGTAAGTGGTATAAACTCTGTGGAACCTGTGAGGAAGCTTTACTTTTCAAATCTGACGATTCGTTTTCCAATTAAGATAAGGTTAAGTCACCTGTGAAATGCATCAGCCACCAAAAGAACTGCAGTGCAGAGTGGCCAAATAGTGCAAAAATAAACAGGGAAGCAAGCATTCTGCATACAAATAAGATTTTTTGGTAAATGCACTGAACTTTCATCTGCATTGATATTAACTATGCAGTAAATGACAGGATTGTTTTACTTTGGACCCCTGTATCATCCCTCGTTTCTTTTCCCTTTCTGAAATGCTCTTTACACTATAACTGATGCACAGATTTGTTATATATATAAATATATATATATTCACATGTGCATATAGATATTTTTGTTACATCTCTATAACATAGTTTTAGCTTTATAACCCTTATACTTACATATATATAAATTAAAATATCAATAATTTAAAATGACCTTTTACTGTTTCAAGAAATAGTCTATGTAATGATCAGGGGATGAGATCTGTAGTACAATATTTGCTCATTTCCTATTTAAAATGGAAATGTACACAACATGTATACCT
Source organism: Enteromius viviparus (assembly GCA_032353835.1). Taxonomy (NCBI): domain Eukaryota; kingdom Metazoa; phylum Chordata; class Actinopteri; order Cypriniformes; family Cyprinidae; genus Enteromius; species Enteromius viviparus. The sequence continues at coordinate 1,490,156 of JAUCNO010000082.1, read as the reverse complement.
CCAGGCTTTGCTAACAACACAATATGCTGAAGTGAAACAAAGTGTTTTACCAGCTGCACATTCCTTTTCTGTCTGTTGCCAGAGCACTTAGCAGAGACTAGACGCTTTAGCCCTCTCCAAGGACAAATGGTAAATGAGCTCATTATTATAAGTTATTATATGACTTTAGTAAGAAGGAAATAAGGGAAATGAAACTGTCTGGCTAATACACTATAACACAGCATGCCTCTTAACTCAGAGTTATCACACTAGTGTTCAGTTTCACAAAGTAAGATCTCAGAAATCTGAGACAAGCTAAACTACATAGGTGGCCGACAAACAACTTATTTCACAAATACAAACGCAAATAAAGTAGCCCCAAAAATGCAATAACTTTTCTTTACACAAAGTAACATGATGCAAATGTCTAACCATGTGTAATGCCCACCAAACCATGTCAGTGTTTATGGTTTTCTCTTTCTCTATCCAATTACTTATGCAATTACTTTTTAATACTGGAATTATTATTCTCACTTTATTGTATTGAATGTATACTTAATCTTCAAAGGATTTTTATACATTTTTGCATCCATTGCACTGGATTCGTAATATTAATCCCAGCCAACAAAAAGAGGCTACTCTGTTTAGGAAGAGAGTCTTATTACAAACTGTTTCATCCACCTTAAAAGTCTTTAACTCTATACAAAAGTGATCGCTCGTGGTAATTTTAGATGAGCTGAAAAACAACATTATTTTATATCACAACTTTGAGCTGTAGCTTTCATACCACAAATAATTAGGGGAAAAAATAGCAAAAAGAGATAAACAGTTCTTAAAATTAGTTTTAAAAAAGGGCCTTCCCGTGTAAAAAAGGCTCAGCACTCAAACCTTCATTTTCTATTTACAAAGACTTTAGTACCTGTACTATAGAATAGCTCATTGATGTTAATTCAGTATGGAATATAAACTCTTTACTGGAATGACGCTTTCAAGTTTGCCACGTTTACCTTTAATCTTCATAAACGTACGACACTTCTCTCACAAGCACATACACATAGGCTAACCCATTGCCAACTTTAAGGTCTGGGCTGAAATATATTAAGTAGAATTTTGTTTATATAATGTGTTATTTCAAAGGTTTACAACAATACATATTTTAAGATCATGTACCCCAGACAAATCTCTTTTCAGGTAAAGAAGGCCATCTTTGACCTTCGACTCAATGATTGATTTGTTTTATGTATGTATTAATACAAACTTATTTAATGAAGGCCTAGAAAATAATATACACCTGCTGTGTTACATTGTTCAGATGTTGTGTTTTAAGACATTTGTGTGTGTGTGTGTGTGTGTGTGTGTTTGTGTGATCTCTTACACATCTTATCTCACACCTCCATTGCTAATCAAAATGTAATTTTAGACTTACAGAATAAATGGAGGCTTGAACTATTAGCCTTTTGCAACCCAGTCTCATACAAAAACGTACCCTGACTACGTTGGTCCAAAGTGCAAAACGTAGTGGTGTTACAATAATGGC
>JAUCNO010000082.1:1468463-1480424 GCA_032353835.1 Enteromius viviparus | reverse complement strand
GTTTTAACGGTCGAGTAGTACGTTCGGTTTTAAATGTAGTACCTACTGAAGCAGTATGCGATTTCGGACGCAGCATCTGTTTAAATAGGGCATGAAATGCCAAACACATGTGGGTGAAATCAGCCCAGGTGCGTGGGTAAAAGAAGTCCAGAGGGGAAAATAAAATTTGGGCGAAGGTTCCCACTGCTGTGATCCGGAGAGTACCACAGAGGCACGGCTTGTGACAGTTTCATATCTTAGAGCAGAACATGGGAATAATTTAATGCTATCAAACATTTGTTGCAGCATTTGTGGAATTAACCAACATCTCAGTGGATTTACTGGATTAAGTGGATTTAAAAAAAGAGCAAAAACATTACCACCATTATTGTTTACTTTTTATTTTTATGTTCCAGTTCATCATACTGTACAAGTGGTATGTAAAATCCCACTTGTCTACATGGGCATAAAATTTACGATATTGGAAAAGAAAATTTAAAAATTAAGGGATATAAAAAAAATTATACAAGGCCTTTTGAGTTCAGTGATTCAGAAATTTATTTAATTTGTACAGTGCTGTTCTGCTTGTCACTACATGTATTGTGACTACAATGTACTTTTCTGGTGCCAGTGAAGACTCAAATGTGCCCTTAATAGGAAAACAATGCAGATCAGAGTCAGGGCAGTCCTATGATAATTCACAAGAGATGCTGTAATTGTTTGGTGGATAAATCACTTTGTTTAGATTTTTTTTTGTTGGCATGTAAATTTGAAGTTCTGGAGTTTGCTGGGTCAAAGCAGTTGATTCTTCTCCGTCTGCCTTGGTATTGGGAAACTGGGGGTTATAATTCATTTCTTATAAAACATCTGCTATGAGTCTTTTGTTCTATCCCTTCCACATCATCTCTGAGGCTAACAAACTGAGTGGTTTGGTTGAGCGCCAAGGTAGGATTCAAACTCTAAAGCTGATTTTTCATTTTGAAATGTATTATTTGCATACACCAGAGTGCAACACATAATGCACTCGACTACATTATATGAAGCCCAGGAGTTAACTTACCATAAGGATATTAATGTGTTTTACTCCACTCTTGATTATTATTCATGTTGTTGATGAAAAGGAAGAAGCAGTAGTTGTTTATGATTAGCCAACCTGATCTCACAGCAATTCGTACATATTTTATGAGGTGGCTAATTCGTACAAATTTGTACAAACTCACTCTTACGAATTCATGCTATTTATTCTACATCATACGTATTTTACGAGATGCCAATTCGTATGAATTTGTACAAATGACCTAAACACAACCCCACCCCCTAAACCAACGTGGTTTTAGACAAATCGTACAAAAACGTACGAGTGAGGTTGTACGAATTAGTACAAATTGGCACAAATTTGCCACCTCGTACGAATATGTATTAATTGCTCATGACACGTCTGAACCCTCCCCTGAAAAATAGTTCCTACACGGACAGCTTTCGCCCACGTACCCCGGAAGCTTCCGCACCGTTTCGCGCTCTTTTTACCCTTTATAAGGCAGCACTCGAGCCAAACACATTGCGAAGTTTTGTTTCGACAACTCGAGCGTTCTTCTTGTGGATTTCTGGTGGATTATTTGGATATTACCTGGACTGTTATTGGACATTGATTATTGTCTGTTGCCTCGACCCTCATCTGGACTTTGAACTCTGATTCCTGCTTGTTTCCCCAACCTTCTGCCTGATGACCGGTACTGTCTTTTGCCCTGTCTTTATTGCACTGTCTGCCTGATTTTGACCACAGCCTGTTCGACTACGATTGTTATAATAAACAGCTTGCACATAGTAGATCACAAGGGGGTTTTGTATGTTGTTTCATCTAGTTCATCTATGTTTATTGTTTTCTGCTAGGTTTGTGACAGTTTATACACTATATGCACAGGTATATAGTGCTACCTGGTCAACATTGCCTATTAAAAACATTGTTTTCTTTTATTCCTGGTTTAAAAGCTTAAATAGAAAGTAAGCCTACATTGGCCTATAAAGTGTGGCAACTATCTTCTATTAAAATGCAACCAATGAAATTTTCACAAATATTTATCAGAACTCTCCAACCTTTTTTTTTTTTTAAAGGTGCACTTTTTTCTTTGTGTGTCTTTTGATTTTGCAGAGAACACAACTTATTTTTAGGGTCAGGTAGGGCTGCTTTCCCCCCCAAAAAAAGTTAAATGTAGGAACTTTCAGAAAGTTCAGCTTGAAGATTAAAAAACAGAGAAAAAATGTTTGATTCTCACTAACAAGGAGAAATCCCTTAAGCTGAAGCAGAGATTATGATCTTTCATATATGATTATAGTTCACCCATCAGATCTATTCTATGGGAAAAAGGCAATTTAAGTGGTATCAGTATTATTGTCACATCTACTCCAAACTCCACCTTCACTCTGTCACATTCATCAGTCTCACCTGTCATCATCACCTGCTGTTAATCAAGTCACTCATTAGTCACCTCTTATAAGCACACACCGCACTGCACTCTCTGTTCGGAGCTCGTCATACAAGCGTCAGTTGTTCGTCAGTACTATCGTTGCTCGATCATGGATAGATGAAATGGACTAACTCCAGGCAAGAGGTATATCTTATGATTACTTACCTGATTACTTTCCTCTCCATGCTCCCGCAGTCTCTCATGTTCATCCCAGGCTCCATCATGTAATCATCAATGTGTGGTGTGTGGCTGTCTCCCTTCATCATCGCCGTTGCTCCTATCTCATCTGCTCACGGAAACCTGCAAAGATAAAGACTCATTGAACTGTTTCATCCTCAGCAAATGATCTATTTCTGCATTATTCACCTGTGTTGATCCTCCATTGGCTGTTGGACACAACTGCACTCTAAATAAAAGACACTTTGATTTACTTACCTACAGCATCCTAGTCCGCTTCTTGACAATTATCTGGTAGTGTGTGTTTTGCAAATGTCTCACATTCTTGTAAACAAATGTATCTACTTGCAAAGATATAGCAAAATGTGGAAACATGCCATTAATGAACTTGAAATACTCTTCTGGGAGAGCTTATATAACACTGACTGCTGTCAAATAGCAACACATTTAAGACGCGGTATAATCTTATTTTTCACATTTTGAAATAAATAGCACTACATACAAAACAGATGTGCTAGGAATAGTGCTGTAAAATTATCACGTTAACATGAGAAATTTTTTCAGTTTAACAGCTTAAAATTCATACAGATTTGGAACTACCCGAGGGTGAGTAAAGGATGACAGAATTTTCATTTTCGGGTTAACTATTCCTTTAACGCAGGAGGTAGAGCTAAGTTTGTCTGTCCCACTCACAGCTGCTGCTTCTCAACTGCATTTATTTACAAGTTAAGTGAAAGACATGTTTTTTTTTTTTTCAGGATGAGAGTTGACATCAAAATGTGAGTAATTTAAATGCAGACAATTTCTGAAGAATAGTAACATAAACGACAAAGTCTCTTTGTTTTTCAGGGTGCAGATAACTAGGTATGGAACAGATGAGATGATCACAACCACACACAACAATCCAGAAAGAGACACAGAGGGAACACTGAGCACCTGGAGACACACGGAGGATCAAGGAGCACAGTAAAAGCAGAGCAGGTAAGACAACAGGTAAGTATAAGCAGGCAATGGCAAACGTGTACGAGCTTGGACACGGGCTGGAGGGATGTGGGTGCTAAAAAGGTGTGTGAATTAGTGATCTCAGGTGGTAGTAACAGGTGATGTTAATAAATAATTAAGTGACTGTGATCTCTGTGAGGAGGTGAGTGTGGAGCCTGGTGTGGGCACAGGTGTCTCTGTAACAGTACCCCCTCCTCCAGGGCCCCCTCCGACGCCGTGGTGGTCGACCTCGGCCACGAGGTGCAGGACGAAGAGGGTGATTAACATGGAATCCTTCAATAAGCATTGAATTAATTCATAGAAGTCTTACCTATTCAGATTCAATGAGGTCACTGTTTGTTTGTTTGTTTGTTTGTTTGTTTGTTTGTTTGTTTTAGATTAAAGCTATAAGCATTGCATTTGTGTCATTGAGTCATTTCATTGAAGACCTATTTTTCAAATCTCTTGTGTCTCAGTGCACTTGAAATGCCCTTTAGCAGCAAAAGATAACATTTGATATATTTTTCTAAATGATAAGCTGTGACTGACAATATAATATAACCATTTTAGCATTAGACAAAAAAAAATAATTTAAAAGATCTATTTTTTTTACATTTTTCTTCTATTTTTTTTAAAAGATCTAAAAATAAAAGATATTTTTTTTGACTCCCTTGGCAGGTAGAAGCTTTCAAAACTAATTCACAGTTATTGCAGAAATTACCTGCAGAAAATATAATGTTAAAAAAAACGAAAGGGGAAAGTTAACGTCTTTCTTATTTTGATTTACAGTGCAGTGGAAAAACCATAATAAGCAGACATTCATATAACAAGTGCATTAAAGTAGACAATGGCTAACAAGCAATTTCTTTCACTCTTTACTCTCCTGCCCTTTGCTCCAGCAGCACAGATCAACTTTAATTAATTTTGGATTGCTTGTGAAATTGGATGCAAATTCGTTGTTCTTCCGTTGGCAGCCTTTTCTATACTTCTTTGAGCCAAAAAAAATCTGGATAATGAGGTAGATGAGCAGAAGAACCATTCTAAAAATTCTCTTTGATTCGATCGGTCTATCGCAAGTGCGAAACCTTCATCTCATGAATCTGGAAGGACAGACATTCTGCCCCTCCTTCCATCTTTCTCTTTCTTGCTTTCTGGCATGTCTCTGCTCACTGAGCCCTTGGACTGATTCTCACAATATAGCAAGACCTCAGGCTGATAGAAAATTCATAAATGATCTTGTTTCATAAACTAGAATTTTGTGTTGAAGTCTATCCTTTAATAATTATTTGAGCTAGTAAAGCAGAAGAGAAAACCACTGCTTGGGGATTTTGGAAAGACATGGAACTTTGTTCTTTTGGTCTGAGACGCAAGAAAAGCTGTGAGAGTGCTCAGCAGTAATCCAACCGTTATCGGAGAGGGAAAGGATTGTCCATTGCTTGATAAAACTTTCGAGCGTTTAAGCCCATGCATAGAGGTCATACGAATAGCAAGAAGGAAGAAAGGAAATAAAGTGGATCAGCTACTTAAAGCTATAAAAAAGCTTGCACATCAAATAAGATAGACTAAAATAAATAGATAAATAGTACATTTTATGGTATTGCCTTAAACAACCATGCATTAAAAATATACAACCAAACAACCAATTCATTAACAAATAGCCATTTTCCTGTGTATAAATTAAACTTATTTCTATTCAAATGTATTTGAATATTTAGTTACACTTTTTAAAGGTGTCTTTGTTACAGTTTGTTACATTTCAGAAGTTTAAGGTATTTATGTAATAATAACTAACAAAATCTTCTTATTGTAAGGTTAGCATTAGGATTATTGTTTGGTTCTGTCATGAGAGGCTGCTGATGTGCCAACAAGCCCCTCCAGAGAGCACCCCATACAGAACTCTCCATGTACTTCCCATCATGCATCCCTGGACTGATTACACTTACAAAAGAACCTCATTCACTCTCACTCATGCAGCTCATTGCCACACCCAGTCACACTCATTACTCCCTGCTTTTAGCCACAGTCAAACACTCACCATAGTAGCACATTATGCGCCTTCGTCAGGGACAACGTTCCATTGAGGAGTATGTGATGGAATTTGTGGAGCTTGCACATGTGACTGATATGATTGACATATGTCTAATTATCTTTTTTTGTTTAGGATTATCTGAACCACTCAGCTCATGCATGCCCCTTCATGAACCGCACTGGACATTAGAAATTTACATCAATCTGGCACTCCAGTTAAGTGGTTCCCTTTTCAATCATCCCACCCATTATCAATCTAATATAGTACCAGTTTCCTTGACTCATCCCATTCAAATTAAGTTAAGACAGTTTTGCACAGTTCCAATCCGGCTGTGCTTAGTTTCTGCCAGCCGTTCCCAAGTCTGGTTCCCGTGTTACGGCCAGGAGTGTCGTTCCAAAGTCCTGAGATTCCTGTTTTCAAGCTACAGCCAGGAGTGCCACTCCCAAGTCCTGAGAATCCTTTTTCCCAAGCTGTGGCCAGGAGTGTCGTTCCCGATTCCTGTTCCCGAGTCATGGCCAAGAGACCAGCTCCTGAATCCCGTTCCCGAGTCAAGGCTAGGAGTGCCGTTCCAGTTCCCCAAAGATTCTGTTCTCATCTAGCCCTGTTCACGCCGTGGAAGCGGTCTTCGAACTTCGAGGACTTCGACCACAGAGGCCGTTCTTAATTTGAATCCTGCCCTGTTTGGGCCATGGAGGCCATCCTTCAACTCTCGTCCAGTCCTGTACAGGCCAGGGAGGCCGTTTTCAATTTGCGAAAATTTGTGTCGCGTTAACCAATCAGGAGCTTGCTCTAGTAGTGATGTGATTACTAGCAAACGAAGGCAGAATTCTAAAACTATGGATGACAAAATCATTGTCACTGTATGTGGAGGAGCTGTACGACACATCTTCGTACATTAATATAAACAGGATTCATTTAAGATTCATTTAACCAAAGTTTGCCTATAAGATATACTCAAAACAAATTTTACCTCATGTAAGACTGGAAGCACCTGGCAGAAGCCCTTCCCATGATGTGAATGTCCGTTTTTTTGTGCGAATGAAGCAAGTAAACTTAAAATGTTGGTGTGAACGTAGCATTACAGTCGCATCTACTTTACCCTGGACTCCTATGCTACCCTGGTCTTCCGTTCTGCCTACGCCGCCCTGTTGGGTTTGTAAGGTAACGCCCATTTTGGGCAGAATGCATGTCTCAGCCTTCCAGCCTACTGCAGAGACAAGCTCCTAGGATTTCTAGTTTTCTGTTTTGGTTTTAATTTATAATGACAATTTTGATCCTTAAGTTTTACACTTAGGTTTCGCTTTTACCTTTTGAGGTTAGCTCGTTTTAATCCGACTCCAATTTTAAATAACTATTACATTTAGATTGCAATACTAAACTTAAGTTTGATTGCTGGGTTTGAATTGAGTTGTTTTAATTTAGAGATTTGATTCTTTTAACTTGTTCATTTTTCTATTACCCCGTTCCTTAACACCCTACTTGAAGTAAAAGATTTCAACAATCAAAATGAATCAAATAACATTTATTCGGCAGGTATGATTAAAAACAATGTGGATTCCAATTCAGTTATAATGTTACAAGAATACGTAGCTTTGATAAATCAAAACATAATATTACTAATTGCATAATTTAAGAGATGAGAATCACATTCAGTTCCAGTTTTAAAAGAATGCCCAACTTTGATAATTCAAGAGGGAATATTAATTTACATCATTTAAACATTTGTAAAGTCCAATTCAATTAAATTCACTTCAATTTAAAAAGTGGTTCCAAATTAAAATAAAATGCATACTTTAGCCAATTCATTTCTATTAGAATATAATGCATACCTGGTCCACAGAGTGGACAGAGTGGAGGCATTTCTGAGTTGCAGAAATTTTTCCTCAAGTCCTGTTATCAGTTCTCCCCTTATATATGTCAAGACCAAAAACTCCCACCCCCAAACCTTTAAACACAAAAATCATTTGCTTTTTAGATCTCCCTGCAACCCCCAGCCCTCGTGGCCTTAGGCCCGCACTGGTCAGAATGCTCAAGCATATTGTCGGGGAGGGGATTCACATTGTTTTGTCATTTACCAATTTTTGAGAAAAGGTTGGATCTCTCCAACAGTGTATATGACTACTGAGAACTTTAGACCATTGTACCAGTCGCATTAATACCTTTAAATTAACACAAACACAACATTGAAAGAACAATATCTTCACAAGATATGATGTTTAGCTTCCTGATCACACTCCTGAGAAGCTGCGTGACTGCAGGGCGTAGCGACTTGAGGAGGGGAGGGGGTAGATTGTAAAATGTGGGGTGGCCGTTTACAGTCCCGGGATCAGAGTTTTATGGTGTCATCTGCCAGTGTGCGAGAATCTTTTTGCCTTGCCTTTCTCGCGCTGGACAGAGCAAATATTGTTTTTTTCACAGACGTGCAAGTTCAGTTTGACTGGAAAGATTAAATTAAAATTTCTTCAAACTTTACAGAAGTTTCGGCAATCATGAACGCTAGGCCTCTTGCGCCTATCTCAACTGACCCAAATGCTCCTGATCTGTTGACTCCAGCTACCCTTTTGACTCAAAAGGTTGGTGTGCTCTCTCCTCCTCTAGGGGACTTTGAAAAGGATCTTTGCCGCCAGAAATGGAAACAAGTTCAACAACTTGCTGACACATTCTGGGGAAGGTGGCCACATGAGTACCTGTTTAATCTACAGAGCCGTCGCAAATGGCATACCAATATCAAGGAAGGAGATGTAGTTCTAATGAACGAAGCTCAAGTCAAGAGAAATGACTGGCCGATAGCTCTTGTGACTAAGGTATTCCCAGGCAGGGACGAAAAGGTCAGGAAGATTAAGATCAAGGTCACTAATGGGAATTGTCGGACATATCCGAGACCTGTGTCCGAAGTGATTCTTCTTCTGTCACCAGAAGAACAGAAGGACTAATATTCTAAGGAACTATAATACTGCACTGAAAAATGTTTGGAGTAGGATTTACTCAAAAAAAGTTAGGAAAGTTTTTTCACTTAGAAAATGTGAGTAATTTCAAGAGAATTCTTAAGTAAAAACTAAACACCAGGAACTGTAGCTTTAAATAGAAAATCTCAAATAAGGGTTACTTGTATTTATCCAGTAAACTGTTTTGACTGTTTGTTTACATATTTTACTTAAATAACGCTTTTAATTGTTTTCTATTTACACAATAATCCTAGTTATATATATATTATTTACTTGAGTAACCTTTACTTTAAATTATTTTAACATTATTTGATGTTGTTTTTAATGTTGTATGTATTTAAATGGTGTTCAATAAAATAACTGTCACGAAACACAAAACAAAACATCCAAGTGCCGTTAAAGTTCTTTTTAATAAAGCTCCAAACAAACCAAGATCCATTCAGCCATCCATCTTGGAGGAGTCAAAAACAGGGTTACATGATAAACACAACAAAAACGAAAATCAAACTGAGCTGAGAATATATGTGGTAGGGAATAATTACAGACAAGTGAAAGTGATCAGACAATGAGACAATGAGAGGTGCACAAAAGGTATGGGAAACGCAGTCCAAAACACACAAACAAAACTACAAAAAGGAACCCCCCCCAGGGAATGACAGCCACCACTTATGACAATAACACTGACATACATTTTACTTGAATACTTATTTATATGAGATTTCTTAACAGATAAGAGCATGAAAAAAAATAGTAAAACCACATTTGTTTAATGGTAGCATGACCTGTGTCTTCATAAGCTTAGGACATGCTAGCCATCTTCAGATTAATTCGACTGAAGCAACGGCCTCTCATAGCACGGCGGCCTCTGAGGATGCAGTTAGCGAGCCTATTTGACAATTAGTTTTTGACTCGCTTCGCAGGAGGGAGTTCAGAGACGAAAAAGCGCCGCTCAGCGCTGAAGCAGGGCGGTTTTAAGCGTCAGCGCTTTCTCTGTTGCCGTCCGAAGGGGGTCGAAGGGAGGACCTTTGAGCACCGTGGGCAGGTCCGTCTTAAAAACTATATCAGCAAAGCATCTTTCGCCACAGATTGTCCCACTATCAGGTCGTGGTGGGCTGATATAGCTGATGCATAGCCGCCACATAAGTCCTGACGGTGGAAAGAGCAGGTGCTGTAAGAATGAGAGTATCAATGGCATGTCGCACTTCGGGGGGTTTTCACGGTGCTCTGCGCACCATCTAGAAAACACAGCCCATTTCAGAGCATAGAGACGCCTTGTGGAAGGAGCTCTAGAATGAGAAATAGTGTTCAATACACTCTCCGGGAGGTGAAAAGGGTCCCATCGAGTGGCCACACGTGCAGAGCCCACAGTTCGGGCGAGAAGGTTCCGATGGGCTGACTTTTCCCCTGGACAGCATGTCTGCGCCCTGGTTGAGAATGCCCTGTATGTGAGATGCCCTTATCGAGCGAAAGTTCGGCAGAGCCCACTTTAAGAGGCTTGCTGCCAACTTGTACAGGTGTTTCGATGAAAGGCCCCCTTGGCGATTCATGAAAAAACCACTGTACTGTCCGAGCGCACCAGAACGTGACTGTCCCTCAGTAGTGGAAGAAAGAAGTGACACGCGCGACACACTGCCATCATTTCCAGGCAGTTTATGTGTAACAGCGCGCCCCATCCTGTCTTGGAGGCGTCTGTGAGGAGGACTCTCCTCCTGTACATCATATAGAGGGATTCCTTTTTGCAGCCAGCGGATGTCTTTCCAGCGCCGTTACACAAGCTGCGTTCACTCTGAGCTTTTTCCGCCCAAGGCGTCAAGCTCGTGGCGGCACCGGTTGTTTTAACCAGATCTGCAGGGGCCTCATATGAAGGAGGCCTAGCTGCAGGACGGGTGAAGCTGCTGCCATCAACCCAAGCATTCTCTGGAAAGCTTTTAGAGTGCGTCGGGCCGAGCTCGAAGGAGGCTGCGCTCGTTCGAATGTTCGAGGCTCACTCTGGTGAGAGCGCTGCTCTCATCTGCTCTAAGTCGATCACTATCCCCAGAAAAACTGGCCTGTGACGGGGGGCTATCTGAATGTGAAAGTAAGCGTCTTTCAGGTCCAGCGAAAACAGCCAATCTCCTGGCTAAATTTGCGAGAGTATTTTTGGCAGTGTTAGCATTTTGAATGGCCGTTTGAGAAGGGCGCGATTCAAAATCCTTAGCCCGCAATCTCGCTTGGGGATCAGAAAATACCTGCTGTAATGCCCTTTTTCTCTGTCTGAGGGGGGAACCACCTGGATCGCCCCTTTCGACAGCAGCATGTCTATCTCGGCTTTGAGCACTCGCATGGCGGGGCTCGAGACTGTGGTATGTATGACTTTGCTGAAGGGCTTCTGCCTTTTGGCGAACTGAAGACTGTAGCCTTTTCTTATTATCCCCAAAACCCATTCTGACACCCCGGGAATGGCGCGCCAGGCATTCAGGCGGAGTGATCATGGTTTTATTATGTCTGTAGTCAAGTCGGTGATTGTGCGAAACTGCTTTTTATGAGGGAATGTGTGGTCACCTTTAAAAAGGCGCGCTGCGAGACCGATTTTATGGGTCTTAGCGCAGCTGGTTGGGGTTCCTCCAATGCCAGCTGTTCGCAGGGCCTTGCCCGTTGTTTAAAATAAGTCCCCCATACAGTGGCCAATACCGTGCAGTTTAAATAAATAATAGAACTGCGTTTTAGAATAGGCTTCAGTTAGGGGGAAAAAAGGAGTTTTCCCCATGTGTCTTAGCAGACGCAGTACGAGTGAGAGTTAAATGTTGTTTTGGGTGTAGTAGTTGAATTATAACATCCAGATAAACCAAAAACAATACTCATCAGGTGATAATGTATGTGCTTTTTTATTTTTATTTAGCTGAATCTTTAAATTGAATTGGAAAGTATGTTGTCTGTGTTCTATGTAGTGATGGGATTTATGACTCTTTGACGGGATCCGGATCTTTGCGATCCGTTCGTTTCAAAGAGCTGTTCAAAAGAACGGCTCTTTGGCTCTTTTAAAATATTTAGTGAGGGTTAAGAAGCCAGCTTTGGGGCATCTCAGTTTATCCCTGGAATATTCACTGGGAGGTATGATGAGGTAAGATTTGTAGTCAAATTATTAAAACCACCAAAAAAACCCATTAATTTATTAACCACTTATTATGTATACTACATGAAGATGTAGTTTTGCGTTGCGATTAAGCAATGACATCATCAAGCAAAGTAATATGTTAATAAGAACCTATTTATTTGTGCATCTGGATGTAATGTTTTAGTATAATACACGGCGCCTCAGAGAGTAGAAACAAAGAGTATAGAAGTACCAAGAGGCGAAACTCTGTACTGATATGGGCAACAGTCTATAGATGGCGCTGCGGAGGCG
>JAUCNO010000082.1:1447907-1461900 GCA_032353835.1 Enteromius viviparus | reverse complement strand
CACTAACGAGAGTGGTCATTCAGTCGCGGATAACAAACAAGTATTCAAATGAAATTATCGCGGCTGGAAAAATTATCAAGGTCATTTTTTTATCGTACGATTTATCGATTTATAAACCATCGTGACAGGCCTAGTTGTGTAAGCTTCCGGCAGGGTTGGTTTAGTCGAAGGTTGCCTGTGGAGAGCCAGACCCATCCACCGGCTTCATAAGGAGGGTTGGGACGTCGGTGACGATTAGCTTGGTGAGTATAACGTCGAACTGCTCGCTGGAGATGCACATGGGCTTGGTTCCATGTCTCCTCGTTCTGTTGAAGCCAGTGATTCAGGGCGGGTAAGATGGTTGGCTCTCCAGACTAGGGGAACAAGGGTGGTTGGAAGCCAAGTACGCACTGAAAGGCGTACCAGTGGAAGGCTTACGTAGAGAGTTTTGTGCGTACTCGGCCCACATGAGGTACTTGCTCCACTCGTGTTGATCCCGGTGACAATAGGAGCGGAGAAACCTGGTTAACTCTTGGTTCATCCTTTTGGCATGGCCATTGGATTCTGGATGGTAGCCCGAGGTGAGACTGACATTTATATTCAGCTGCTGACAGAATGCTGACCACAGTCGGGAAGTGAATTGGGGTCCTCTGTCTATGACGATATCCTCAGGAAGGCCATAAAACCTAAAGACCTGTGCGCAGATGACCTCGGCCGTTTCCCAGGCGGATGGCAGCTTGGGGAGAGGGATGAGGCGACAGGCCTTAGAGAACCGATCCTCCACGGTAAGTTTGACGTTATGATTGTGTTACACGGGAAGATTAGTGACAAAGTCCAGGGCGATGTGAGACCATGGGCGTTGAGGAATTTCCAGGGGCTGAAGCAGACTGGCTGGTCTTTGATGCAAGGTTTTAGAGATGTTACAGATCGGACAGTGCTGGACGAACTGGGTTACATCGGAGGTGAGTGTGGGCCACCAGAACCGATTTTGGACGAGCTCTTGGGTTGCCTGGATCCCGGGATGTCCTGTGCTGGGATTATCATGTATGTGGTGGAGCACTCGGGAGCGAAGTGCTGAGGGAACATAGTCTTTATTTGCAGGACACTCAGGGGGTGTTGGTTCGTGGGTTTGAGCCTCTGAAATCTCAGCCATAAAGTCCCAGCGGACAGGAGCAACAATACAGGTGGGTGAGATATTGTTTTCAGGTTCTGGATTGGTAGGTGGCAGATCGTGGATTCTGGAGAGAGCGTCGGCTTTACAGTTCTTGCTTCCGGGTTGGTAAGTAACTTTGAAGTTGAAACGTGTGAAAAACAGGGCCCACCTGGCCTGCCTGGAGTTTAATCGTTTGGCTGATTGGAGATATTCTAAATTTCGGTGGTCAGTTAATACCAAGAATGGTTGCTTGGATCCCTCGAGCCAATGCCTCCCTTTCTCGAGGGCGCATTTCATGGCCAGAAGTTCCTTATCACCCACGTTGTAGTTCTGTTCAGCAGGGTTCCGTTTTCGTGAATAATAGGTACAAGGAAACATCTTACTGGGACTGCCATGGCGTTGAGATAGGACGGCTCCTACTCCAGAGTTGGAGGCATCAACCTCGACGATGAATTCTAAATCAGGGTTTGGATGATGCAGGATGGGGGCTGTGGTGAATCGTCTCTTCAGGTCAGTGAAAGCCTGTTCTGCCTGGGGAGTCCATCGGAGAGTGTTGGGTCCTTTGCGTGTCAGTGTGGTGAGAGGACTGGCCACCTGACTGAAGCCTTAAATGAACCTCCGATAGAAGTTTGCAAACCCCAAGAATCTTTGCAGGTCCTTGATGGTACAGGGCTTGGGCCAATTAACGACTGCATTAACCTTTTGTTCATCCATTGTGACCCCTTCTGAGCTGATGATGTAGCCAAGGTAGGATATGCGTGTCTGGTGGAACTCACACTTCTCAAGTTTTGCGTAGAGCTTGTTCTTTATGAGTCTCTGCAGGACGGTGCGGACATGTTGCACATGATCTGGTAGGTCTTCTGAATAAATGAGAATCTCATCAATATAGACTAGTACCTAGTTGTTCAGCAGATCTCGGAAGATGTCGTTCACTAAGGCCTGAAAGATTGAGGGACTATTGGCTAGACTGAAAGGCATAACCCGGTATTCATAGTGCCCCTTGGTGGTGGAGAAGGCAGTCTTCCACTCGTCACCCTTCTTGATCCGTATGAGGTTATACGCACATCGGAGGTCCAGCTTGGTGAAATACTTGGCCCTCCTGAGTTGTTCCAGTGCAGCTGGGACCAAAGGTAAGGGGTATCTGTACTTGATGGTAACCTCGTTTAACCCTCGGTAGTCGATGCAGGGACGAAGACCTCCGTCTTTCTTTTTAACAAAGAAAAAACCAGCGGACGCTGGCGACGTGGATGGCTGGATAAACCCCTTCTCCAATTCCTCTTGAATGTATTTCTGCATGCATTCAGTCTCAGGTTGTGATAGCGGGAAGATTCTACCTTTAGGAGGTGCCGCCCCAGGCACAAGGTCGATGGCGCAGTCCGTGGATCTGTGAGGTGGTAGACTGGTGGCCTTCTCCTTACTGAACGCTTTCAGCAGATCGTGGTAACAGGTGGGTAAGGATGCGTGATTCTGTGAGTTGCCTGGTGAGGTTTCATGACGTTCCATAGTGTCAGAGGGTTCTGTAAGATGCAGCAAGCAGTTCCTGTGGCAGTGTGGTGACCATTGCGTTATCTTCCTTTCTACCCAGTTGATGACGGGGCTGTGTTGCTCCAGCCAGGGGTACCCAAGGATGATCTTGTGATCTGGTGAGGTTAACGTGAACAGGCGGATGGTTTCGTGGTGCATGGCTCCCATGTGCATGGTAATGTCTTCAGTGATGTAAGTACCCTGGCTGGAGCCGAGCGGTCGACAGTCTAGGGCTGCCACCGCCACCCGGGAACCACATGGAAAGAGGAGAAAACCACACTGCTTACAAAATTCTCGTCTATGAAATTGCCCTCGGCTCCTGAATCTATAAAGGCGAGGGCGCTGAAACTCTGATTTCTTACTCTTAATTCTACTGAAATGGTAAGAGTAGCTTTGTCACTCACCCGGTTAGTGGATGGACGGATGGGCCGGGTAGGACAGTTGGCACGGATATGGTCCGGAAGGTCGCAGTACAAGCACAGGCGGGTCCTCATCCGGCGGTCTCGTTCCTCCTGAGTGAGGTGAGTAGTACCAAGCTGAATAGGTTCTGCTTCGGAGAGAGATGCAGCTGCAGGGGCGAAAGAAAATCCCAGAACACATCGGGCCCGACGGGACCGGAGCAAATTGTCCACTTGAATAGCCAGGTCCATGTACTGTTCAAATGTCTTTCCTTCATCGCGGCATGCTAGCTCGGTCTGGAGTTCGTCACGCAGGGCCTTGCGATAGAGAACCTTCAGTGGCTCGGGTGGCCAGCCGGTCTGTGATGCCAGTGTCCAAAACTTGATGGTGAAATCTGCAGCAGATTGGTTCGGGGTATCAGGCAAAGAATCAACAAAGAGTTCAGAAATCAAGTCGGTAACAAAGACAATCCAGAATCACAAGATAAACGCTTAGAGATGCTGCTGAGGCAAGTCAAAACTTCGCTAGTTACTTAACACAATAGAAGTCCTTTTATACTGCCGCTAAACGGCAACACCTGGCGCGGAAGTGACTGGGTGTTTCACTGAACGGGGTCCGGGCGGAACTCAATACTCCGGTGATGGTTCCGCTGATGACGGTCGGAGGGAGCTACAGAGACCGTTGTTACAGTAGCTTTCCGAAAAGACCTACTTTTGAATTAAAGTCAATGAAAAAAGACTCTTTCTGAACCCAGATGGCATAGTTACCAACAAGAGCTAATGGGACCATGCCAACAAGCCTTGATCTATGCGAATCAGCCTGTTTCAGATGTGCATGATGCTTTTGATGAACTCTCTAGCTCTGTTTTGCACCCATGCATTCTTTCTTTGATTACAGTAGAAAACTCTGAGTCAGTCAACCGTGTCAGACACTTGAAAGAAGACACTGACTGATAAAGACATCACTTGCATCACTTCCAGCTTGACAGCACAATAACGCACAGATATCTGCACAATAAAAAAAGCAATCCAGCTTTTTTCTCCATTCGGTCAAACATTGTAAATATAGAAATCACACATCTGTGAACAGTTGGAAATGAACAATTATTCAACAGACTTTAGCGCAGCGTCGCAACACCCAGCACCAATCAACAGACTCCATATTAAAGGCCTAGCGGACATCAGAGACACTAAGGTGATGCATGAGAAATGTATCCCTATTAATTTGGCCTGATTTTTTGCTAATGAAGAGCACTCTAGAGTAAATGTGAAGTGTGTGTGTGTGTTTGTGTGCATGTGGTGAGTCATCTCTACTGAGGTAAAAAAAAAAAAAAGAAAAGGAAAAAAAACAATCACTGAAGATATTCAACAGAGCGATGTAGCACACAGACACTATGGAGGGAGAATAATTGTATTATTTAGCAACATTAATTCATGCTTTAGCCCAGTTGATTCATTATAAGTTGCCAAGCACTCTTCTGTATTACCCAGTGGTGCACAGTTATGAAGTCTTTTTAAGTACACTACAAGTTGTGTACTTAAAAAAGCTGTCTCCAAGATTAGAAAGCCTATTTTTACAATGCTTTTTACAGCTGCTTTACAGTGTTGGCCAAAATTGATAGAACACTTGGCATATAAAAGAGGTTTCAGTTATTTTTGTTGAGGTGACCGGAACTATTGCTAAAACTACTTGTAAGCCAATCTATTGGAATATTGAAAATGATGGACTTGCATAAGACATGGGATAGGTTCTTAGAAAAAATCGTCAGAGAGAGATGTGCTGCTGTAATTGCTGCAAAAGGTGGACATACCATAAAAAAAGTATGACTCACTACATCTGATATTTTTGTGCTTAGAGCAACCATCTGCATGATTAATGCAGTATGAAAAGTATGAAATCTTGTTTTGAAAAAATGATCTGTCAGGTTTTTAGATCTGTTAGGCCACTACTGTTACCCAAAGTACAGCAAAAACAGTACATTTTTTAAATAAAAGCAAAATGTAAAATGCTTTCTATTTGAAGATATTTAATTTTAAATTTAATTTATTTATGTGATTTCAAAGCTGTATTTTAGCATCTCTACTACACACATGATCCTTCAGAAATCATCCTTATATTCTGATTTGTTGTCCAAAAAGGAGATTTATTATTATTATTTTGAAAACAGAGGCTTTTTTCGGGTTTCTTTAATGAACAGAACATTCAGAAAACAGCATTTATCTAAATTAAAACTCTAGAAATAGACCCCCAGAGCATACTTGGATTATCACTACTGTAAAATTACCTTTATTTTTTTTTTACATTAAAAAAGAATACATATCTAAAAAATGTAGGCTGACTTTCAAAAGCTCTATTGTTTTCTACATGGTGGACAGTATTTATATATTTTAGATATTGCAATTCTACTTACTACTACTACTACTACTAATAATAATAATAATAAGCTTACTTCTACAGTGATAAAGGTACATTACAAAACACACAGCCAAACTATATAATCACACACATAATAAGCATACTACAGAGATTATATGATTCAGCATGTGTGCAAACCACCAGTCCAAACTACATAATAAAGTAACAAAATCAGCAGTGCCTGCAGGAGCAATGCAACAAACAAAGCCATAGTAGGACTTCAAACAGCAAGAGTAAACACATGACAGTAGAAGCAGCCACCCCACAAAAAAACTTTCATCCAACACGTACACACATCATAACAGAGGCGGAAGAGAGCTCAAGGAAGACTGGTGCAATGCAGCAGGAACAACTAAGTGTGAGAAGGACAAAATCACAACAAAACACAAATACTTTATACTGTACTTAAGAGTTAATAAACAACATTTTAACTTAACTAAGCATTACTAAGAAACATGAACGCTGCGAGTTCAGTGCATGATAAATAGACAAGGAATCCTTCTAAACACAATATATATAAGCAATTGACATAATTATCCCAGAGTACATTTAAACTGTTTAATGAACAAGTAATCATTTCTAGTGGTACTATTTCAGATCACATATAAATAATGTAAACGTTCTGCGGAATGGATGACACTCTATTCTTTGGACTGACAATGTTGAAGCGAACCATGTCAAATTCAGTTTAACGAACAGCTTGGAGGTGTCTTGGAAGCATAAAAATTGCTGTAATGTCCTGGTGGTCCTCATAAGTAGGTCGGAGACTGTGACTACAATAGGAAGGTATGCACATAAAAGATAAGAAATGAAAGAGCTCACGACTTAGGGCATCAGTGTCTCTCAGGGCAAAAAAAGATCATTATATATGGTTTACACAAGTCAGATGCCAAAATATGATTTAGAACTAAATGTGCATGAGAAGACACAGAGTGGCACCCTCCTCACTCGCTTTGTGGGTGATATTCCCTCCATCTCACATTTTCTACAAAAGGTTTCAAAGCTTTAGGATTTGCTGCAGTATAAACCAGTGTTCTGAATTTAGACATGCAAGTTTTCTTCTTGGATTTGATAAGACTTTTCTTATTGTTTGGTTGCACAGCAAACTGACAATTGTAAAAAAAAAAAAAAAAAAAAAAACTAATCCCTCAGTTTAGGGCATTTCTCTAGCTTTTCATATTCCTACTTTCAAGTTCTTTTCTCCTGACAAAGCCCTACAGTTGGACTGCTATACATATCACCTACTTCTGTTTTTGTCTGCAGTCACATAGCTTTATACAGTATAGGATTTTAGCTTTATTATAAACATTACAATAATTTTTTGTAGTTTATGAGACAGACGGATGGGCAGACAGCCAGATAGATAGATCTGACTGACTTGGAGGTAAAAAGGCTTCTTGTCTTGGGAGTTTCCACCGTACACAGAATCCTATAGATTTGATTGTCCTGTTGCGCGGTTCCTGCTGACATCTTATATTGTAGTTTGCCTCGGGGGGCTTCTTTGTTGTCCGCACCTCAGGTCTTTTTTGATGTTGTAAACCCTTGTCTCTAGTGATCTGGTGGAGTGTTTGTTCTTGTCCTGTCATGATTAGTGCTTCTGTGTTTTTCTCCATCCTGCAATATCTTAACATTGCTAGGGTTTTCAAAATCCCACAGGCTAGACTTCTGCTATGTGTTTGTGAAAGGAGCTGTTCTTTCTATACCACCTCATTCTGCTGTCATCACCATCCTTACAAATTGATGCTGCTTATTTTTTTCTTACAAAAATTTTGGATTGGTAAGATTTTTTCATGTTTTTGAAACAAATGTCTTAAATGAAATGGTTTGGCCAAGAAGACAAGCTTTTGTTTCTTAAAGATGTCTTTGGTCTGGGGGTCTAAATAAAGCCATCAATATAACGTGAGTATGGCATATTTCTTCACAGAACCTTAAGAGCCAGCTCTAAATTGGAAACAGCAATCCCAGTGAGATTACCAGCCACCACAAATAACTTAGAATGACAAACACCTATGGATCTGAAGGCAGACCCTTAAGTGTGACATATTCCTAGACCAACTTCTTTGTTGAACTTGGAACAACATTGTAATTAACCAATCAGATTTGAAGAACCAGCTTATAGTTTTTGTAAAGTTTAGGCTTACATTTAGTGTTTGGGGCTTCTACACCAGTGTTATTCATCTAAGGGGTAAGGTTAGGTTTAGGTGTAGGGATATGCTCAAAACTATATTTTTAGATGGAAAATGCTTTTTTCAACCCCCTAGTGTATAATGGACAGTAAGTCTTGTTGTACCGATAATATACATTCTATAAAATTAATTGAACACACTGTTAAAACAAAAACCTACAGTACTGTAATAATGTGAAAATCTGCTTTTGCATTATAGTGGATCATTCATTCATGATAGCTGGCATTGCGGCAGATTACTGATTTTATAGCAGAGATTCCAGTTAGCACTTAACTGAATATTCAATAACATTTTTACAACAAGGTTTTTGACATAAGCCAAAAAAGAGCAGCAAGATGCATTAAACATTCATAGGATTACCCAAAGATTGAAAATATAAAGAGAATCAACCAAAAGACTTTGGAAAGAATATTATTTATGGCAGTTTCACAGTTCACTGAAGAGAGATGATATCTCCAATTGGACAGGACAACTCCAATTTTTTTTTTTCAAAGCACATATAAATAATAAAAGATTCGGAAGTTTCAAAAATAAAGTGTTGGATCTACTTTTACTCTGTTTATGCTTTTTTTCTCTTTTTTTACTAAAGCTTTCAATTTCAACATGTAAGTGTTAAGCCATTTTCAAAAATTATAATAGCCATCCCATGACAGTTAGCCAATATACTGTATACAAATCTTCCTTTTCAAACACTGCACTATTTTTTTGTATTTACATAGCTTTAATCAGCAGATGTCCTCAGTGTGCTAACTTTAGAACAGTTCGAAAAAAGTGAATAATTTTGCGAGAAAATTTATTCAATTGGTTATCCAGCCACAACCAAAATAAGGCAGAAGGCCACTTAGAATTAATCAATTTGCTTAACTGAATTTCAATCAAACTTTCTTACTTTACATCATCTAGATATCACCAGATCACTAGAATTAATTGAACCATCTGAACCTAAAATCAAAAAGAACAGACCACTTAAAATGAAACAGTTCACAATTGATTAATTTCAATTGTTAAACTTGTTACAGCAAAACCTTTTTTTTTTGAAAGCTTGATTTACTACTAAAATAACTACTAAGCCACTGCATACACCATAATAACTTTAAAAGCCCTCGTAATTTGTATGCAAAACAATAAAACAGCATCCAATTACATTTTTACAACATTAATTCAGCTCCCGGGAACACTCAGTGACCAACCTCAAAGGACACATGGCAACCCTAATATGATGAACAGAACATCAGGTGCAGGAGAAACAAGGCCAGACCTCACAAATAAATAAGGAATATAAAGAAAAGACATCACGCTAAAAGATATTATGCTCTATCATACATCATTCTGACATTTATTATTTTGTTGAACTAGCTTATTTGTTGATTAGCAGATAATTAGGTGTTCTGTTCTCAAAAGGTTGAGTAACCACCAACAAAGTCAGTTTGTCCTAGAAGCAGTGTTCCTGAAAAAAACACCTTCAACAGAAAATAACTATTGACACTGCAGTTATGTCAATAATTGGGTTCAATTTGTGTTCGAGAAACTGTCCTACGATTGCATGTAATCCATTAAAGCACTATTTCTCCTTCACTGCTCTTCTGTTGAGAAACCCTGATGGATGGTTTTATTAAGATCCACAAATCTCTCACAGTCCTGTCAGGAAAAGGAAGTGAGTGGACAAACTCATTTCCCCTGCTCTGCAAACTCAGACACTGGGCAGCCTGCCCTTCACCGTCCCTACCATCCACTGTGACGGTGAAGGCTCAGTTAGGGCCACCCTTATAAGAAAAACTCTAATTCCTCTCCAACTCATAAATCAGAGAAAGAGAGAGACAGAGAATGGCTCACCGGTCTGTGCCCTAACGATTCCAACCATTTACCACTGCACGGTTGACTTTTACTGTCTGGAAACAGTGTGTCCATAAAAAACACCACATCGGCCCAGCAGAGTCCTGCTTAGATCATTGAACAGACACTGGGTGGTTTCCAATGATGTTGCAGTTAAGCCAAAAGACGACAGACTTTAGTGTGACTAATTGCTGATTATTTCCATTTAACAGCATATTTATGGGCCACTTTCATATAATTTTTGTCTTTATGTCTTATGGTGAAGACATTTATTTCTTTGCCAAATGGCGGCGGATTCAACATCTGAAATTTTTATATTGGAAGAGGCTGTGGCAAACTGAACACATGTTTGAGATGATTTTCAGACAGACAGTGTGCAGCTTTATGAAATACCAAAGTGTGCATGTGTTAGTTCAGACATCTTGACACTTGGGACTGCACACCCAATAAAACACTTAACGGATTAAACGGCCAATAAAAACACCACCGTAATGGGAAAATAAACATACTGAATGAACACCAACCTGAAAATTTGTTAAAGGACATTTTGGCATCACACAAGTACCAACTTTCTAAGTGGTTGCTAAGTAAAACTGGGCTTTGCGCACTAACTGAGTGGGGTTCACACAGTACCATACTTTTAAGTCATTGCTAAAAACATCAGAAACATGCACTAGAGATCCACAAGAAATGAAATCAATATGTCTTCAAAAATCAACTCAAAATATCATACTTTCGATATATTTTGACTAAATGGAACCAGTCTAAAGCTAAGAACTGTATCTGTTGTCTGTCTCACAAAATGCAAAAAGGGACAAAAATCTGTAGTGCTATCATTATTAGCAGCATTTGAAAAAAAGACAGAGAAGCATTTGCCACCAACTCGGTAATCAAAATGAGATTAGATTAATGAGCTTTAGCTTTGAACCAGTGTGTTTCCACACAACCTGCATCTGTGTTCAATGCTGTCAGGTGAGATGACTTTCGCCTCTCTTTGCCAGCTCCTCTTATCTGCCTCTGCTTTAATCAATCACTGTATAGAAGGTCTATCAACACTTATCAAGTTGGAGGTCTGTCAAAAGCACAGCTGTGTGTGTTCCCTGTCAATCCATTTACATTGTTTGCGACAAACAGATGCTCTTTTCTTGGATGTGAATCACTGATGAAAAGACTGTGTATAAACACTGGGATGAGTCATGAATGGCAGCTATTATACATCATCCTGTAGAAGCTGTTTTTTTCGTGGACATGTTGCTTGGCCTTGAAATGTTAAGTGTCAGATTTATAGTTTTTTAAAATGTGAAATAAATTTGCATGCAATTTTATGATTAAATACTTAAAGCTTGATAATTATCACAAAAAATAAATTCGACTTGCAGCTCTCTTTCTTTAAAAACAGCCAAAAAAGCTGTAATGAAGCACTGAAAAAAGGAACTGAATGAGGACAATCTGTAAACATTAAAATACTCAATAAATATATAGTATAGCCACAAGACAAAACTCTCAGAAAAAAATGCTTGTCACAGAGACAGCATACCTTTGTACCTTGTTTATCCCTTAAAGGGTTTATAGTATTACTATAAGAGTGAATATAATTGCACATTACTTGTTACGATTTTGCCACATTTCATCCTGTCACACCGTCACCTGGCCCTGTCTTTGTTTGTATCCTGTCAGCTCACACATCACACTTCCTGACAGTGAATTATGTGTTAACATTGTTCCCCGCAACTTTTATTGACAGTCCCTGACAGCCCCCAGAATATTGTCTTACATGAACATATATTTATTTTATTTTTTTATGAACACTTACATGTGGGTAGGTTTAAAAAAAAAAAAGCAACACATTGAACAAAAAATGGAGAAAGCTCATGTACTCCAATACCACTTCCTTTGTTAAAATTTCAATATGTAATGTTAAGCAGTTATAGGCATGATGCATATGTTTGCATATGTTTCTGCTTCTTCTTATCCTGTGTTTTAATCCAAAGATTCTGTATTCTTTCAGAAGATGTGTAATAGCACTCCCCATACCGCATAAATGTGAACACAGAAATCTGGATGTCAGAAGCAGGGAAGCATTTTCTCATAAATGACAATTTAATCAATGGTGAGCAAAGACTTAAAGGTGCTCTATGCAATCTTGTTTGACGTCACTTCCGCTGACGTTTCACGTAAATAAAAAACAAAACATAGCAAGATCCCCCCTCCATCGAGTGTTTTTGTAACTGCCGTGAACGCGCAAAGCGCATTGATACGAAAGGTGGTGCAAACCGAAGAGAGAAAGCTACAGAGCTAACATCAAGCAAACATGTCTAAATAAAAATAAAATGTAAAAACTCTCAGATTCATGCCGTACAATCAACTGTCTACTATGTGCACGTGCATTAAACCCCACCTCTTCTTGCTGATTGGATGCCCTCATTTGTTATTGTTTTGGTGTACATCCTGTACCCGTATTCTGTTTTTTGGTATTGCAGCCTCTGTGTTGTCTTTCGAGACGGGGGTTTTCCCCAGTGTATTCAGAGGGCAGACAGCAAGACGATCATGGGATTATGCATACGATTTGAGATAAAAATTAAATTGAGCTAAAATCCTGCAACATCGCATAGTGCACCTTTAATGTGAAGAGAAAAAAGCTTAATAACCGTTTCATAAATATGATGAGAGCAAATGTATCGCTGAAATAACACACATTTAACAGACAATTTTTTCTAAGTGGTTTTTATAAAGCTATGGCTTCACATTTCTGCCTTTAAATTATCTTAAAATGGACCCCATTATAAGTTCCTTTTCCTTGCTTTTTGTAAAGAAAATGAGGGACGAGTTCATGCCACAAATGCTGTTGATTGAGCTTAACTTGCATTAAACCCAGAATCCTCCTTTTAAATATCTATCAATCATGTCCATATAAAGCTCTTGGAAGTGCACGAGTGCCAGAAGATGTACACTTAGAAAAATAAGAACTCTACTTTAAAAGATAGACTTGTCAACTTAAGACTCTTTTCTAGACAACCAAATTTCAGTTATCAAAGTCCTCCAAAACATTATCCAACATAATGTAATTTGCATAAGTGTTCGAGACAGCCTAGTTATTTGTGACGGTTGTCTATGCACAAGTGGTGCCTCTTCAACAGGGGAAATGATGGCGGGGCTTTTGGCTGGATTACGAGAAGATACACTGCTTCCAGGAAAAAAAACAGTGTGTCAGTGTTCTGCCTTTGTCCAAGGTTAGATACGTGTCCTAAGCTGCCATTATAGGAATTGACAAGCATCAGTTAGAGCTGGATCAAAGAAACTGTGAGGTTTTGCGTTGATTTTTCCTCCCATTCATTCAGGCAGCATATCAATGTAAGGCATTAGTGGCAGGTCTATCCTTATCATTTCAGGACGTAAAAACAGTAGGATGCCACTTGAAATTCAGAAGCAGGCAGTTTAAGAATAGTATAGCACAATACAATACAGAAATTCTAGGTATTCTAGGTATATAGTGGTTATTCAAGATGAATGAAAGGTTGACTGAAAGGAAAAAAAAGTTATGTTAGTGGCTGCTCTCTTTCTCATACACACATACACACAGTTTTATAGTTCTTTACTCAGAATCTTTTGAAAACCTAGTCAAAGATAATGGCTCTTTCTTTTGCTGCCTACATCTATAGGGAAATTAGTGCAGGCATTCAAGCATAAAACAGCATTTTTATTTCAATTTGCAGTGTCTTGGCTTTTTAAAGTACATTGTACATTTTGACAAAACAAGCTTGTGACTTTCAGCCCTTTCATTCAAACACAGCGCATAGACTTTGCATACAGATGTTCTTATTTCATTGTGAAGGAAACAGAAATCCGTTCATGCAGGTGTCACTGATAATTTATATGTGTGTCTGGCATAAGATACTGTTCACACCAACAAAGACATGGTGCATCTATTTAGAATAGAGTTAAACCACAAAATGAATGCAAAAGCAGCTACAAAGGAACCACAGCTGTGAGTGTGTGTCTTTAAAAAACAATACATATTCATAAAACAAAGGAGAAGAATAATGAATCGAGCTATTATTGTAAATCACAAATCAAGTAGAGGCTATAGAGAAGACAGCAATTCTCAACCTGACTCTATTTTAGTTATCAAAAGTACTGTAAAAACAGTAACAGTGTATAATATTATTTGAATTTACAAATATAATTTCTACCTGTGATTGGTAAGTATAGATAGATCAATAGATTTTCTAACAGAATAAATTACATTTTTAAATATAGTTTTGCTGTATGTACCCACACTGAAGCACCACTATGGAAAATCCAACTCTATGCCATGTCATTGACATAAAATTTACATTTTATTGTACCAGATGCTATTTACAGTACACCCAAAATCAAAAAGTAATGGTGAGCAGAACCTCATTATAACTCACTATAATACAGAAACAAGTTTCAAGAGTTCACGCTTTCCTCATAATAATGAATAAGCAAATTTGGCATGCTGTCTGGGGAGCGAGCCGTGAGA
>JAUCNO010000082.1:1407611-1422590 GCA_032353835.1 Enteromius viviparus | reverse complement strand
TTTCTTAATGCCTGTTGAACATAACAGAGACATTTTATGATTATTACAATAAATTTCTTACCTAATGCTCCTTTAAGAGTCCTTGATTGAATGATTCTTGCAAGGAACACAGCAGTAAATTTTTTCATTACATTAGTTTAAAATGAAAACATGCTGACAGGCTTTTGACTTTTTGCAAAATATTAATTCCTTAAAATTACTTAAATAACCATTAAATGGAATAATTAACCTATTGTCACGGTTAAAATAAATCATTAATCACGAATCGCATGACGATATGTCTGTTTTGTCAATATGAGAAATTATTATAAATCAATGGCATTTATCCACATTCTAAAAACAAACCATTTCGATTTATTGTTACATTATGTGAATTATGGTATTACTATTGGGATATTAGCAGTAGAAAAAAGTTTTCAGCAAAAACATTCCGCCATAAAAAACTAGATTTCACAGTGACCCATGCAGGTTAAATCTGGAAGGAAGTTATCAAAAACCACATGCTGCCTCCATGCTAATTAGCCAAGTGTAATTCTGTACACTTCAGCTGAAGATGCACAAGGAGACATTTGCTAAACAGGATACTTATGCAAATTGCCTGCTTCATTCTGGCCTCGTTGACCAATTCTAAAGGTTTTACTGAAAATCATTAAAATATTGGAATATTACTGTGCGTTTGAGAACATGACGCATTAGGATCAGTATGGATGTGCAAATGAAGTACTGCATCACATCGCTGGAGGAAAGTGTATAATACCATAAAACCTGCGAGATGAAAGAATGCCTAAAGGACATCTGGAGTATTATGCTGGGAAATTTTAAATCCTGATTACAGCGTTTGCATGGAAATTAGGAAAGGAATGAGACCATGCAAAAGAGAAATTGGCAAAAAAAACACAACAACAACAAAAAACACATCAGGTCAAATGCTTTAGAAATTTAACAAACTGACAAATTAAGCATGAAAGGCTCAGAGAAGAGCACAGGGTCTGCCAGCATGTTGTCATGTAACTTGGTTCACTGAAACAATAAAATGCAAATTATATCAGAGCTCCTAATGATATTTGATAGTGTTTCCATGGAGAGGAGTTTAATCAAGAGTGAAAAGAATATTTAGAGTGGAAACAAAATTACGAGGGAGCATTTCCCTTGTCAATAGAAAAAAAGCTGCATGTGATCTAGTCTGTGAATCAATGTACTTATAAAACACAGCTTGTAGGAGGTGTTATAGACAGTAGAGGTGCCCTTTTGGAATTTTTTTAATTTTGCATTTTAAATGCCCATGGCATGAATTTTCAATTGACTGTGTGATCACAGTTCTAATCCCTTGTCGGGTACCGCAATTAAACACACGTACATTTTTGGGTAAACTATGCCTTTTACAACAAGCTAGTCTAGCGCTAGCATAAAGTAATACTTTAAGGTTGGAAATGTCACCATGATGAAGAAAAAAGGCCACAAAATTAGACAAGCACGGGTGTTATATTTATGTTTATTACATATTTTAAGTGGAAGAATACGGGCCACATGTAGAAAAATGTCTCTCAATACAATGTAGGAAGTGAAGTCCTGCTTTGTGAAAGAGTTTGTTACTCTAGAACGAGGGTAAAATCATCATTTAAAATGTTATTAAACCAATCATGACAGTTTTAAAGATTTGGGTCACCAAATGAGCTGACTTGCCTTAAAGAGGCTTACTATTTGGATGAATAAGGTTAAGTAAAGTTTAATTGCTAATAAATAAATAAATGCATTCTGTAAAGACAAGACAGACAGCTAGAGGTATTTCTCACCACTTCAAAGTATTCTGCTTTTAGAAAGTGTCTTTAATTTGCATATCAAATACTATCTCAGAAACACAGCCGAAAATACAGGCTTTTGTTTTTCCACCTGACAATAAAAGCGCACCTGTCGCCTCCTTTAAACTCCTCAGCTGGTTCTAACAGTATGAGGCTCTAGCTAAGCTGTGCACCTCTGTGACTCTCAAATCAGGAGATGCAGCTGTGATCCCAAAGGATTCATCCAGCACCAGGCGTCAATTTTCCCAGTGTGACAAAACTAAAGTGCTTTTTCCCGCTGATCTAATCTTCTAACATACCACGTCATATTTCACACTCCTCTTATGGACCCCGTCCCTTTTCTCATCTCACCTCTGCCCGTCTCCCCCGTGTTTAGCGCTGTGTGCCTCAACAGGCCAATATCTCTCCTGATAGCATCCATCATAAAAGAGGGAGGCTGATTGTCAGTCTAGTTATAATTACAGCCTGCTCGACAGAGTTATCCATCAGACTAATAATTACCTCAGCGAAGATCAGGGCTCATCAGCCACACCTGATGGATAATCAACCCACCGACGGAGCTCACTGCTTCTGCCACCCAGTGAACAGGAACACGTTCCAGCTGCTATATCCAACACAATGTGTCCTAATTCATTTCCAAATGGAAGCAGACATTCCAAACTTATCAACCTAGCTGGAGATGGGGCACAACGGGAAGGAGAATTCCAGAGCTGCAAACTTTGGGGTATGATGAATAATGCAACATGGATATTTTAAGCCAAAAAGTGGCACTGATGCTAAAAAAAATTATAATAATCCAAACAACATACACCAACAATAACAACAACAACAAAAAAACATTTTCTAGCACATATCCAAATCTTATATATGTATAAATATAATATACACATTGTAATTTGGGTGTATATTAGGGTTGGGACGATAGACTATGCCATCGCCGATGGCCGATAGACATCAAGATGCTGAGCAGGAATCCCTCTATCCTCTCTCACATGCTCATGCGAACACTGTTATTTTTGTCAGTTGTGGGGCGGGGCTTGGTATTTTAGTTACAACTAAACATCCCCCACTCCCCCCAATCGCCGCCTACGACGACGATTTCATCGTTCATCGCGATGTTTCACATTAGACATCGTACGATGCCAAATTGGTCGACATTGCCCAACCCTAGTGTATATGTGTCTAACAAGGTTTCATTTTATGTAAAATTAATTTAGATTAAGGCAACCTGGCCCGACAGCCGTTTTACAAGTGCGGTTCTCTATGATAACTAGGGGAGGCAGCCAACTCGTCACAATATATGGCTTGATAGATAATTATATCTAAACATCTATACACATACATACCTGCCTTTACCTATCATGATTCTTTAAAGTGCTCAGAGAGCACTACGTGATCAAAAGTCAAGCTACGTGGCAAAACACCACCTAGGGTAAAGACATCATGATTTTAAAAGAAAGGAGCCTGATTGTTTCTGTCATCATTATATGACGCGGCTTTTCCGAGTGCACCTTAACTGAGTTGGAAAATAGCAGACATCCACTCAAAAGTGACAGATCTTAATAAGGAGCTGAAAGGTAAATGAATTCACACGCACGAGCCAGCTTCTGCAGACCAAATAATCAGGCAGCTATTTATGGATCATGGGGACATTATCAAAATACCAGGCTGAGAAAACAAAACAATTATTCCAGCAGCAGGTATGTAAAACAAGTCATAAAGAGAATTTGGAGTGTGTCTGTAATTGGTGCAAAACAGAAGAGGGTTTTTAACAAAATCCCATGTTACTGAATGCTGTTATACAAATGAATAAGTGATAATTAATGCTGATGCTTTCACACTTCAATGCAACCGCTGAGCCACTTGTATTATTCTTTAGATTGACTCTGGTGTGCGAAAGAACCTTATTGGTGCCAATTACTTGCCTCATAATGTTTATACACACTGCAATGCATCTTCATCACAGGTAAACTGGTTTAAGTACTTATCCCTTGTGTGCTCCTACAGTAGGTACACTCAAGATGCAGCTATTCTTCCAAATAGAATTCAAAGCACGGAAATTTTACACACGTTATACAAAACAATTACTCACTCTGTTTTGCACATTATTTTCCACATTAGGGCAGAGCTATCAGGCAGACCATGACTAATATTAATTTAAGCAGACATAACACATGTCTTGCAAAGGGTCAGTGGAATATTCGGGAGCACAGGCATGAATAAAACTGCCAGTGGGCACTGGGTGTGAATCCAACAAGGTTTTATAATTTAATAATTTTCGTACATCTTTTATTTAATTTTGTGATTTTTTTCTTTTATCGTAAATGTTACAAACGGCTTTGCTGCTTAATATTTTTATAGAAATTGCTTTATTGAGGATTCTTTTTTAAATAGAAAGGTCAAAAGATCAGCAATTTTTTTAAAGCAAGTACAAATAATATTTTTTTCCCCAAGATGTATTTGGAAAAAAAAACATCATGCCAATAATTTACTCACATTTACCATGCTTATTAATTAAAATATAATTGAATTAATCCCATTAATTTGGTTTTATTTTTAACTGACAGCTTTAATTTTAAACCTTATTGTGGTTGAACACACTGCATTACTTTAATGTAGTTTTTATAAACCCAAATGATATGTGTGATATAGTTTGTACTGTATTTACCAACACGTGGCTCCACTGTCCTGTTGCTACTGGAGTCCATGAAGACAAACCGTCCTCCACCAAACTCCAACCCATAATCAGACAAGTAGAGTAAAGACGTGTAATCAAAGGATCCATATGTCTCCTGTTAGAAAAAAAAATACGAACATTTCTTTCCCTTAAAACCTCAAACAAATCTCAGCATGAGCCTAAAGCACTAATTAGGAGGTTTTAATAATTAATCTTACTTAGTGGAATTTTAATTGCATACTTGAGGGAAACCGGGTGAACCAAACCGATCATAATCTCCTAATGTGTTAAGAGCTAACACATCAAGCTTTAGTTTCGTTATTCATCAATTTATTTAGAATCGACGCACTTTTTGTGATGTAGAAAATCTCCAAAAAAAAAAACCTCAAGTAAAGCCGAAGATTTCCTGGCTTAACGAAAAACAGTGGTAGGATTTAACGGCGTCCCTGGGACTTTAAACTCCGCTCTGCTTTATGAGGGGAATCTCTTTAGTGATCCCAAACCACACAGGCGTCACTTCTCAGCATGTCGGATCACACTTTTAACTACTTTAATCAAATCTAAAAGTTTAAGACTGGCAGTCTTCTGGCGGCCGCCTGTTATTTCCAGTGGTTTTTCAGAGACGGATTAATGAAGAATATTCCACACACCTACCGCAGAGGGAGCACAATCAGCATTTGAGACGCTTATTTGTTTTTATTACTCTACCAATGCCAAAACATCATCCCACATCCCATAAGGACAAACCCTACCAGCACAGTATCAATAAAGCGTAATGCATTTCTGCCTAAACTTGAACTGATTCAAGTGAATTGTACACTTTAAAAGCAAATTATGACGCAACACAAATAATTATAATTCAAAAACAAACCAATATGTGCAGCTAGAAACTACAATGGCGTTTGTATAATCTGTTTGCCTTTCATGCAACATGAAGAAATTCAAAACACTAAAAGCAATTAATCTTCAAATGTAAGCAGTTTAGTCCTCTGACGTCTTACAGCCAGGTATGTAAACCTTGCCTGCAAAGTAAAAAGTGAAACCTACTCAGAGATCAAAGCTTATACTAAAACTTGAACTGATTTTAGATCCCCTCAAGACCTCATTCCAACAGCTCAAAAGTGAAGTAGGAACATTACGCTTTGTTTCGAAAATAAATCATGTCTTTTAAAGGCAATGCTGTTGTGATAAAAAGCGATTTCGGGCCTGGCTAAATAAAG
Source organism: Enteromius viviparus (assembly GCA_032353835.1). Lineage (NCBI taxonomy): Eukaryota > Metazoa > Chordata > Actinopteri > Cypriniformes > Cyprinidae > Enteromius > Enteromius viviparus. The sequence goes on along the minus strand of JAUCNO010000082.1, from coordinate 1,416,894 downwards.
GGTTTAGGACCTGTGCGGCACCAAACATCATTGTTTTGGATGTAAACATTCCAGAGCATTTTCCATTTCCAATGCATGAGAAACATTTGGTCAGATATGATTGAACCATATGGGCCAGTGGCATACTGCAAGTCTTAGGCCCCTCCTGGGGCTCGTTATGCATGAATATTTGACAGACAGTTGTGTTATTTTGGGCAATTTAGCCAGCTTTAAAATAATTATTTTTATTTTTCCAATCCAGTGCTGAAAAACCTTTTGTTAATGTAACAAGTCAGTATAAATGTCACATAAATCTGCATTCATCTGCGCAAACCAATTCATGATTCATGGTTTCCTTGATTGGGATTCCTGTGTAAACACATTTAAGCCATATCTGTGTGCAAAATTCAAGCATTTTCTACTGTAGTGTACCACTGGGCTGCAGGGATCTCCCATACACCAGTTATTGAGGCAGAGTACCAATTAATTTTCATTTCTGTAATAATTAGATGATGTGTAGTTACATTGCGAATATAATATTAATCTAGATCCATTATTCATATCTAAATCCCTTTGCGTCTGCTCTAAAGATTTGCTTTTCTAGACGTAGTTAAAGTTCTGCTTTATTTCAAGTCACTGAACTAATTTGATGTGAAACATTATTTATAAATGTCAACTTTGCAATAATATGGCCTATTAAAGCTAGTTCAAAACATCTGGGCCTTTGTGCTTGGAGATATTTTTGGTCAGTGTTCTGAGTGAACCAATGTGATTGGCAGTTTCAGAACACTGGTCATAGAGTAAACACTATGAGTTTTTAAGCATTACTGGGATATGACTTAAAAGTTAGTTCTTGGATGTGCGTGTTACCTTATCGATGTGTGGGTGCCAGTACTCATCGTGAGTGGTTTTGGCAGAGGTGCTGTTGATGCGAGAGAAGAAGGTGGGTTTGGTGAGGTACATCTGTTTGGAGTCCAGACCAAACGTCTCTGCTATTGCCTTTTGAATTCGACTACGAACATCACTGGTTTAGAAAAGAGCACATAAAATTCCTTTATATAGTAGACATTTTTATGCGTGGTACTTTTATTCTTCCATATCCATAATAGGTATTAAAAAACCACAGATTTTCAAAGTCAGCTTGTTGGTGGGCTGCCACAAAGACCAGCTGACTAATTGTTAAAGAGGCCCGGAATAATTAGGTTTGCATCAGGTAAACCTGACCCATTGTTGTGTTCAAAACAGCAGGGATATTTTTAACACATCATCTAAAAAGAGGAATGCTTGTGGTGTAAAATGCTAATAAAAAATGATAATAAATCCACAACGAAATTGACCATAGATGTGTGTATAACTAAAGCGGCCCAGCTAAATGGATTATTAAAATACAACACCACCACTACAACTATTAAAGGAATGGTTCACCAATAATTAAAACATTCAGTTTTTTTTAAAGGGTTAGTTCACCCAAAAATGAAAATTCTAACGTTACTTACTCACCCTCATTTCAAATCTGTAAGACCTTCATTCATCTTCAGAACACAAATTAAGATGTTTTTTATGAAATCAGAGAGCCATCAGACCCTCCATAGACAGCAACACAACTGAAAGGATCCCAGGTCCAGTTTAGCCACTGATGTCACATGGACTGTTTTACCGGTGTTTTTAATCACGTTTCTGGATCTGGGATCATTTCAGTTGTGTTGCTGTCTATGGAGGGTCTGATGGCTCTCTGATCTAATCAAAAATATCTTAATTTGTATTCTGAAGATAAACAAAGGTCTTACGGGTTTTAACGGCATGCGTAATAAATGATAAATATTTTTTATCATTTTTTATTTTTATTATCATTTGTTTTCTTTTATTTTATTTTGAATTGAAAGAAACTACTTACCCTAAATTGAAAATTGGCTGAGTTTCAGTTTGTTCCAACAGATTTGGCGAAAATAATTACACTTGGGAAAAGCCTTACACATAACTCTGCAGAGAGTCCAAATAGTTGATAAAACATCTCAAGAATCCACATCTATCAATTAATGTCTTGCAAAACGAAGCCCTGTTCGTTTACAAGTGAAAACAATTTAAAAAGTTCTACACAAATTTGTCAGTGGACTTTAATGAGAAGAATAGGAACTTTTGAGAGGAGCTTTTCACTTTACAAGATTATCATAGACAATGTTGTGTGGATTACTTGTGGATCACTTTTTTCATCTGTTTGGACTCTCATTCTGACGGCACCCATTCACTGCTGATGATCCATTGGAGAGAAAGTGATGAAATGATACATTCGTCCATCTGTTCTGATGAATAAACTCCTCTAAAAGTTGAAAGGCCTAAAAAAACTATTCTTTTCAATTCAAAATAAATATACAATTGTTTAGACCTATTCAATATTTGAGATCTGAATGATTTGGAATAAACAGATTTTTATAATACTTTTCTACATCACTCACCTGTACAGTTCAAAATCTTCTTCTGTAAAAACATCCCTTATCTCATTCTTAAAATATCTGGAGATAAAAAAAACAAAAAAAAACACACAGATGGGTTCACTTAAGATAACCTTAATCAATATCAAACACATCACTTTAAACATTTGCAGGATGGCAGCCATTTAAAAACTGCTGCCGTATCAAAACACAGACAGCAACAAATTCACACACAGAAGACCAAAGTGCCACCACAAGTGTGTCAGCACATGCCAGCTGTACATGTTAACTGCCAGCAAAGTACCAGCCTGTGTGTGGGCACCTAGGTGTAAACTACATATACAGATATGTGGAATAATTCCATGTGCAAAAGATGAAGACATGATCTTTAGCAGCTGAAGCTAGAAAGTCATTCCATCATTGCTGCCATTGATTTCTGCTCTGCTCCTCGGGGCCCATGGGCATACTTTGATGTGCAAATGAAACGCACCTTGAGACGTCTGATAGAGCTGTGATTCAAATAGATCAAGTTGTTCCTAAAATTCAACTGAAGATGACTTCCTGTTAGACTCTGTACGAAGCCGCACAGCCTACTCACCTATAGATATTCACAAACTGCTTCCCCATCGACAATGCCCCAGAGTGAAGATCCAGGATGGAGGCCTGTACACAACAAAAAAAGAAAAAGAAAAAAAGAGACATTTTCAAAGAAGAAACAGTCAACATTTGGCATAAAAGCAATGCTTTCTTCTAGTGTCTCCAGTTTGAATAAACTCAAAAAAGCCAACCACTGAGGGCTTGCACTGCTGAGCTTGTTGTTATTCATGCTCCATCATAACGTCAACAGATGGACTCCTCTCAGTCCTGGTATTCCCTGCTTCACACTCTTCATAAATCATCATGTTGGGGCTGATCTCCTCTTAAAAACTCAGCAGGAACCTGTATTACACCCTCTTTTAGTTCACTGGTCACACTCTATAAAAGGCCTCTTTGCCTGGCAAGATCTTGAGACTAGGTTTCAACCTAAATTCATTATATGAAACATAGATATTCTCTGTGTCATCCAATGAGTTAAAAATAAAGCAAACACATAATAACAGTAATCTAATCTTCTTATAAGGGTCCAAAAATCACCACACATGCTTTAATTTTTTTTAAGGTAACATGAAGCGTATAATTACAAAAATTGTATTATCAGCATAATGATTTGAGTGAAAAGCTGGGAAAATGCACAATAACTGTTCAAAAGGTTTATATACATATCTTTTATTTATTTTTTTAAATAAATTAATACTTTTATTCACCAAGAATACAGTAAATTAAAAAAAGGGATGGAAATTTCATAAAAGATGTTCATTTTAAGTAACTGCTGCTCTTTTGAACTTTCTATTTATAAACCCATCCTGAAAAAGTACCATATGCCAAAATATAAACCAGCACAACAGCTTTCAATTGTAAATATAGCTGAAAGCATCGATGGGCGGGCCCTCGCCATCAGTGCATCCGCCAATCCGGTGACAAACTAAGTTTGGGGTGAATTACTTGTTTCTTCTTGGAGCAGTATGACTTTGTTAAATGGTGTTTTGGCAAAACACTGAAAACAAATGTTACATTTTGACACGTTCCCACAGCAACAGCATTTACGGTATCAATATTCCCTCAACATTTTTACATCGGCTGAAAACAACACACTTCCTGCTGCCAGTTGGTGACACTATACCTTTGACTCCTAGTAGTCATATCTATTGGATCAGCATCACACAACGGACACACTCCTGAAGTTTAATCGAAATCAGACAATGTATGTGGACGCTATTAGACACTTCCTGTTTCTTATTTTTCACCAGAAATTCATTGACTCGCCACGGGCAAACCGCTCGAGATATCAAAAAACCCTTTGCAATTTAACGTCCCCAATGTCTTTAGATCATGTTTACCAAGTTTGGTGGCAATCCAGTGGAAATCCTCAAAGGAGTATATCAAATTCCAGCCCTGAATAGCAGGCTTCCTGTTGGCCGGAGCACTGACTGTCAGTCAACATAATTCTTCGGCTCAATGAGATCTATATGTCTACCGAGTTTCATTTGAATACTTGCAGGTATGTTTAAGCTATACAGAAGGTTTTGTGGCTGTGTTCCAGGGGGCACTGTAGAGCCCCTGTGCAGTGCCTGGATCCCACTCTCTGCAGTGTCCTGATGGCCATGGATTCCAATGTGCAAGCCGATTTTCAGAGGTTTTTGAGCATGTTAAGGGCCCCAAAAACCCCCGGAGGGTAGATTAATAAAGCAAATGATAATAAATAATCCTTAGGAAAACAATAGGGCCTGGTGCGATTAATAATAATAATATTTCGGAAGGATTATGTGTTTCACATAAGGTATTACAGATTTAAGTAATTGCTGCTGAAAATTAGGCTTTTCCATCACAAAAATAAGTTACATTTTAAAATATATTAAAGCAGTTATTATAAAATGGATTGCCTAGTTCAGGTCCTTGATTCTGATTGGTTAAACCACTTCCAAAGCTGTTGTAAAATACTCTACAAACACACACCTTTGTTTATGTATGCGTGTTAATGACAGTGCTTTTCTGTGGACACATACTAAACAATATGTTGCCATCTAAACACATAATGGAAAAGAGGTTTGCTTTTGAATTCCAGCTGAAGTCAAAACCGTAGTGTGTACTGCCCTCTTGTGTTGTTAAGCAGATGCTTCCATGACAGACTAATATGCCATTATTCTTAAACACAAATGCAAGCATTTGAACTGAAAAGTGCTTACTCACACCACCATCTGAGCCAGCAAGTGATAAGCCCCGCTCAGCTAACCTGTGAAATAAGAGAACATACGTGTATGTGTGTATAAAAAGTAATCCACACGCATATTGAACAGTAAAAAAATATATAAATGAGTGAGAAAAATATGTGTGTGTATATATATAATTTATTTTTTCCGCAACATTTGTAAATGGAATTTTTTTTTTTTTTTTAAATCTGCATAGTTTGCAGTAAATGTCTTAATTTCAATAAAATGGCAAGTAATACACTGAATTAAAAATAGAATTCTGAAGTAAAAAATAGTATCTTCATGTTGCAACTGAACACACACACACACTGATGCTGTTTTTGCATATGTGTGAGCACAGTGAATATTTTTATGTATAAATAATAAACATGAAATAAAAAAATAACAAAACACAAAACATTATAAACAAAACATAAAATATATATTTTTTATGATTAATCATGATTGTTTGACAGCATGTATATATGTGTGTATCTACAGACAGATCAGCAGTGAATATATTAAGATGTTTTTCAGTCAGCGTGTGTACCTTCTAAGCTTCTGCGTCTCCTCCAAAGACACAACACTGTCTGAAATGGCTCTGCCGCATTTTGTTGGGGTGCAACCTGAGGACAGAATGCATTAGTCTTTCATATGGATTCATTAATAATGACAGCAATTAAAATAACTGGCTCTGTGCCCCTGCCAAATTCTCTCTTCAAACTGCATATTCAATGACAGTCAGCGACGCAGCCTGCCCTGCGGAATGTAATGCATAATGACTCTGGAGTTCTCAGAGAGGAGCCGCTGTCAGTCAGGCAATATTCACACTTGAGTGTTCAATTGACAACAAAACTGTACATCCAATCATATTCCACAGTACATAGCATGCTGGCACAGATTCATATGGCACTTTGCTAGAACCCCCGTGGAATTCTTGGACAATTTGGAAAGACCACAAACTGCTACAGTTCGCTTCAGGACAATAAATTTTCTTTCTTTCCATTCTCTTTCCCAAAGCTTATTTACACCGGTCGTAAAGAGAGTGGGATGAACTGGAGCCTAGAGAGAGCTTGTTAATCCCAGCGCTTGCTTTGTTTGTGGTGCCTACAGCTTTTTGAAGCTGGTGTGAGGTTCTGTAATGAGTCCTATGTGGGAGGCTTCAGACTGTCGATCACAGATCTGGTCTCCCACCTTTTATCTAACTTCATGATTTAGACTGAAGGAATGCACAGGTGCTGATTTTGTTCAAGTAAAGCTTTCTACTCCTACAAGAAGTTTGGAAACGGGTTCGCTCGGATTTAACAATGCACTGCAGTTCAAAGCTTGCCCCAGTTATATTCGTTTTTGGAACAAAGATACAAATAGCAAAATAATAGCTGGGTGAATCTTAACCAAATCTTAACTCAAAAAAATAACAAATCTCTAGCTTGCTTAAAAATCTGCCATTATGTACTACGAATATTGTTTGACACTTTGCTTTGTTCCTCTTATAGGAAGTCGCTTAGGAAAAGAGTATGTGTTAAATGCATAAATAAAAGTTTATGACCTACCATCCACAAAACACAAATCAGCACACAGCCATCAGTCAAAGAGACCAAATCCAATATGCACACATAACATTTGTATGTAGAGCACAACATTTTTAGTTAAGAAATTTTTTTTATGTTATGTTATGTTAAATGCAATGATCACATGCTAATTGCAAACCAGTCTAATAAATTACCTGTATATCATTTAAAGGAGAATGTAGTTGACATCAATACCACATAAAATATTTTCACAAACTTTTGGCAATAACTGTGCTCAAGAAGAAAAATCTATTTATAGCTATTTATATTTATATTAGCATGTATTGCTTAAAAATGTTTAAATAACATTAACAAGCAATACAAGTGCCCCTTAAATGTCACTACTAAAAACTATAAAATACCCGCAGGATGTCAAAATAATTGTAATAAAACACAGATTAAGAAAGAAAATAAGTACCATTGTAGGTACATGTATTAATCATATTTATACAACATTGCTGACAAGAGTGTAATCGAATTGAACGTTCTACAAAATAACTCTTGGTGTAAGACGTTTTTAGATTTAAATATTTTCTCAGAGAGAGAGAGCACAGGCACTTTTCAGTGAGTGAAAGTGACATCATTTCCTGTAACTTTCACAATTTTGAGATAATTCCACCAATTAAAAAAAGCAAAATATGGTGTGGTAACAGAGTGGATGAAAGTTTTATGGACACACATTTTTTTTTTTTTTTTTTATAATTTTATGTTGTAGAATTAAGTAAGTAACTGTTTAGGACTTTTATCAATAAAATGTTGCCAAAAGAAAAGTACTATAAAATATTTGGATTGCATATTGAGACATGATGGAAAAAATACACTGACTAATTCAGTCAAAAAGAAATTATGATTTTCAGCTATTTAAATACATTAGTACATTGTTATGGATTGTAACATATTGTAATTCATAACAATTAGTAAAACATAATAAATTAATTAAAAAAAATTTTTTTTTAAATAAAAGCAGAAAATAATGGCCCGGTTTCACGGTTAAATAAAGATATTTAAATAACTTTAACAAAAAAGCCTTAAAAGAAAATATTACAGGTGTGCATCTTAACACAGAACAATGACAGTGACATGTTTTAAGATATGTCAGAGAAAGATATTTTCATCTAAAACAGCTCAAACATGCAATTTAGTCTGGGACTAGCTTAAGCTTTGTCTGTGAAACTGGGGGAATGACTTTTTGTTCCATGTAACATTTCTAAAAGAAAGAAATAAATAAAAAATAACAACAAAACGCAATGCTAAAATTTGTAATAAATACTAGCGAGTGGAGATCAATGATTGGATGAATAACCACCTGCATACCTGGGAAGAACTTGTACTTCTTGTAGTCTTCAGAGCACTCAACTGTGAACACTCTAGGATGAGTGAGGATCTCGCTTCTTGAAACCAATGTGTGTGTCAAGTCATCAGTCCATGTGAAATATATCCAGCTCACTAGTCCAGTGACTCCCGTCAGCAGCAGAACCGTGATCACGTTACCTCTCCAAGAGGAGGCCTGTCTCTGCGCATTTCCCCTGAATGAACACACACCATATGAACAGAGCACACAGGTACGATGGACTGTCAGGTGTCCATTGCTTTCATCCATCTGACTGCCAGATTGCAAAACGAAATTAAAAATTGACATATACATTTTTTTCTGACATCATGTAAGGAGAACTGTGCATGTCAACATGGATCTGAAGCTGCATCACTCATTGACTGCAACAATGCAAAGTCAGTGTGGGTTCAAAAAGTTTCAGAAATGAAAAATTATTACCTCTTAATTTTTTTTTCAATGGCGGTACTTTCTGGGGTTTTACTGATTCCTCGTCGCTGTGCAGTCATGTTTATTAAATATAAAGTTACCTGTCTCCGTGAATAAACATAACACGTGTATGGTTTCGTTTCATTCAGTGTTTGTCTACTCCACTGTCATGTACAAGTACAGTGTGAAAGCGCCCGCAAGAGCGTCGTGGTCATTTGGTGTATCAAAATAAAAGTCTTTTTTTTAAAACAGAAAAATATTTCAAATGTTATTTATGTATGCTATGTGTTGTAAAATGTAACAGTGTCTGGGTTTTAACTGGGATTTGTTATGTGGAGGGGGGGGTGTCGAGCTTTCTATATATATATATTTATATAGATACATTCACACACACGCGGAATTAATTACTAATTATATATATATATATATATATATATATGGCTCAATGGCATTATTTTTTTACTTTTGTTGAAAGCATTTTCTTACTAAACTTTTGTTTAATTCTTACATTTGATCTATAAATACAATCCTCTATAATCCCTGTAATTATTCATACAGTTGATTCGAAGACTTTAAATAAATTAAAATAAATTTATTTAAAAGAATTTAAATAAAATATATTTTTTAATAATTTTTAAATAAATTTAAATAAATACTTTAGGAGTTTATGTTGGTTTCATCTACCTGGGGCCTATTTCAGAAAGGAGGTTTAAACAACTCGGAGTTTAAACTTGAACTCTGAGTTGCCCAACTCAGAGT
>JAUCNO010000082.1:1390925-1407511 GCA_032353835.1 Enteromius viviparus | reverse complement strand
AACCCAGAGTTTCCCTTATCTCAGGGTTAAGAAACTCTGAGTTTTCACTTAACCTCCTTTGTGAAATAGGCCCCTGGAGGTTTATTTCAAAATAAAGGTTTACTGTTAACATTCATTTATACTATCTATCTATCTACCTACCAACCTGTATGTCTGTCTCTCTATCTATGTGTCTATCTATCTACCTACCTACCTATCTATCCATCTCAGACTCCTGAGCGTTCTAAATCCAGTCGGGTTAACTTTAGAAAGTACTATAGAAAATTCATTAAAATAAACTGTTTAGTATGGAATGGAAGAGGAGAACCACTCTTATCCACCCAACTAATTAGGTTGCATAATTGTGGCTTATTAATATTAATTTATTATGATCATTTTTAATCCCATCACTTCTGTCTGCACTCTTTTGTCATTACATTTCTAAAACGTATACTTAAAACTTACTTAAAACTAATACTTAAAAACCTTTTGAAAACTGGAACTTAAAAGCTTTAAGATCTGACATTTATGTAATATTAATCTGAGCTATAGTAATCTGAGGTTACTGTTTTTCTACTTTAAAATTATTTTTATCATAGCAAACAATGTATTGGGTTGGATTCTCAAGAAATAATTTCCTTCTGATTATCTAATGTATTTGTTGTGAAAATGGCCAACAAAAAAACCACAGCAAAACGTTTTTTTTTTCCCCAGACTAAGGAAATTACCTGATTATATTCATGTACAAACATGAGATAATTTCCCTTAAAACCAAGAAACGTAATCAAAAAGACTTTAATTAGTGAACAGGCCAACTCATACAAAAATAAAACAGTCATTTTCCTTGAACTGAAATCTGCTTATACCAAGATTTCAATGATTGAGCTTTGGACAGAGGGCTTTTGTGGACCACTTTTCAATGTTAGGCACAAAAAATTAAAAATAAAATACTTTCCAAAGTGTTTAATGTCTCACTAAATTCTTAATTGTCAATGATCAATGCTAGATCGCCACTACAAATCAATCACAATCACATGCAGGAAGCTCTCAAATCAACACTGGACTTCAAATAATCATTTAAAAACATTCTCCCACAATACATGTTTTTGTTACTGTTGAATATTTATAATTGCACACTAAACAGAATAAATGAAAACATAAATTATTTTTTTTTGCAAAGGAGGCGTGAAAATTTACAGAAAAACAATGAGTTAAAAAAAAAAAATTACAAAACATTGAAGTTCAATACAATATTGAGGGTATTGAACTTATACGATGGTCTACTGCTGCCAAAATAGAAATGGAGTTTGCATTGAGATACTGATCTGAAAAGATCAGAACAAAATAAACGGAAAAAAAAACTTCAGTGCAGACATAAATGTGTGTTGGGGAAATGGTTAGTTTAATCAAAGAGGACTAAAACTTTTGTAGGATTGGGCCGTTTAATATAACCACCCTAACTTGGCAAACAGTACACTGTAAATACAAAACTGTAAAGACGGTATACCGCAAAAGTAAACGGCAAACAATACTCGATCGTACAAACTTAGAAAATACCTTTCTAGTGTGTGTGGTTATATGATTGGCAACTGTGCTTATTACAGAGCCTCTTCCTTACAGCCAAGTTCCTCTCATCTCTCATCTACAACAATCAATTTGAATGTGCATCCATAAAATAAGGAAAAAGATATTCAATATACCACTGCAAGCAACCGATGAACCGCAGATAACCGAAACCCAAGAGTCTTTATCACAAAGTTGCTGTAATTAAAAAACTTTAAATGTAGAAGAGCTATACAGTTCTATGTGACATTTTAGGAGTTTATTGTAGTTGTACAACATTCCCTGATGGCCTGTGTTGGCCGTTGAGAGATACAGAGAAGAAACGAGAAGAGAAAAAAAAAATCAGAGGATCAGAAAGATGAAATTGTCCATTTGAAAGAAAAGAAACATTAAAAACTCTCAACTAGGGGAACAAGTAGATCTTGCTCAATGTTGTCCCTTTTTGCTGTGAGAAAAAAGTTCCACATGTTGGCCATACACACATACACACAGGCAAACTCACACGCATACAACCATTTCAAACAGCAGCAGCCTCTGACGTTTATTCTGTGGGTAAAAAAACATGAAGATATGCTTCAATAAATGAATTACATTTAACCATGTTTCATTAAAAACATGGATGTTAGAGAGCTAAATATTACAGTTTTATTTTTAAGGTTCCTCACCTATGTTAACTTCTTAGCCTTGTTGTACAGTGAATCCACAACTTTGCTCATGTTCTGTATGGTTTCTAGAGCTGCCTCGTAAGTCTTGTCCACAGGGGGCTCTTCGAATATGATGAGCACTCCTTCACCTTGGTCAAGAATGCCTGCAACAGGAGAACTCCATGAGGCAAATCAATTCAAGATACCGGAGGATTTTTCAGTCGATTTAGTTACATACTTTAAAGCAGCAGCAAATCCGTAGGGGACTTCAGTCATTAACTTATTTTTTTTCTTTATACACTCTTAAAAAGGCCATTTTTTATGACTTTAATTTTTCCTTTAGTGTGTAATGTGACTATGTATTAGGTCTGCAAGGTTACAAAGCTCATGGTTCATGGAGAACACTGATTTAAAGTCTAGATATTATTTCCACAAACATCTACTTCACAATTTAAAAAAGCAATGCCATTAATAACTTTGTTTTTCAAACTGATTTATAAGCTTTAAGAGTTGACTGTTTCAAGAGGTGTCATGCATGCTTGATATGCCAATTACAATGCATTGGGTCAGCTGTCCAATCAGGACATGGAGAAGCTTTGCACAAACCAGAACTCAATTAGAACATGTCAGGATGGGAATAGAGGTGCTGCAATAACATGAATTATGTAAAACTTAACTCACATCAACCTATTCTAGCTCAACCATTAAACAAAATAATGACCTTTTAAAACAGCATCATATAGCCTCTTTAAAATGAGGGAATGAAATCGTTGTTGTGGTGACATGGTTATCAATGCCATGCTCACCAGTCAAAAACTAATTTAGATTATTAGTTGTTCATTATTTTAAATAGCATTTGATTAAAAATAATAAAGACAAACCATGAAACTTTTTGTCCAGGATCATTTGTGACAGTTTCCTCTCAACATCATCCTGTGGGAAAATTAAATAACGGAAAGAGATTAATATTTTAGTGTTCACGTATCTGTTGTAACATAGTCAATCTTTATTTCATAACTTCAATGTGGTGGCACTGAAGGTTTCAATCCTGTGTGATTGTGATTAAAGCTAAACCATCTATTGTCATGACATATTGACCATCCAATAATACTGTTTCCAAGAGCCATTTATGAGTACAGTTCATTTATATCACACCTTCAAGTTGAGCTATTAAAACATGATTTATTCTGATAATACTGCAGCGTACCATTAGCATATAATAGAGCTGTTTTTGACATTAGAAAGAGCATTTGGACCTGGAAATAGTGATACATTTTAAATGGAAGAAAAAGTTTGTACCTTTGAAAGTTTGATGAGGCCTGCTATATGTGTTATCTTGTAAATAGAGAAATGGGGAAAAGGGCATAAAAAGGTTGTAAGCTTTGGTTCAAAAACATTAGATTAAAAAATAAAGAAAGAAATTATACACTTAGAATGAAAACATCTATGCACACATTACCTGTACTCTGGAAAAGGGTTCAATGACCCGAATGAGATTCTGTTCCAGCAAGTTGTCATAAAGCTTGGCCAAATGTGTGTTGATGATGGGGTCGTCCCTCAGCTCTTTAGTGTACTCTGTCAGGGCCTTCACGTGTGAAAAAAGCAAGCAGAAAAGCTGAGTGTGACCCCAAAGGCTTCAATTAAAAATCCATACAGCCGGTCTAAATCTCACCTTTTCAAAATCTGCTAATGATCTGTTCTTGCTGGCTTGTGCTATACATCTCAGTGCATCGGTCTGATGGGGAACAAATTACAGGGCACAACTATAAACGAGCACTAGCTCAGAAAAAGGTGTCAAACGTGTAGCAGGTTGTTAAAAGCAAACATGAAAGCATGGCGCACAGAGAACTGTGAAGTGCAACAAAAAGCATTTGTTTGTAAGTGGTAATTTCATCTATAAAAAAGACACTGGAATTTTAATGAGCTCACCTGTCGTCCTGCATATCGCAGAGCCAGTTTGCCGCTGATCAAGGCCTGTACCTCCTCTGGCCTGGAAGAAAAAAAAAAATTTATTCAGCTGGGATGCATTGTATTGATCCAAACCTGACATAGACATTTATAATGTTACAAATATAATATTTAAATATTCTTTTGAACTTGAAATTCAACAAACACTGCTGTTTCAAGTAAAACATTAAGCAGTATAAAAAAAACAGTTTAGCTGTAGCTTTGATGAACACTAGAGACTTGTTTCAAACATTTTAAATCATCTTACAACCCCAAACTTTTGAACAATACTGTATAATCTGTGATTTAATACATGATACACTTTTTGGACTTAAGCTAGAAGTCATTAAGAGTAGGCGGCGAGGATTTATGGGAATGCATTGTACTGAAGATGTGAGAGCTTAGTATTACTTAGTAAGGCGGTGTTACATAACAGAGCTTGGCATAACTAACTAAGTGACTATTGTATCATCCTGTGGCCTCCCACACAAAAAAAACAGGGATAAACTGAAAGCGGTTATCTCACTTACAAACTGAGCATGATCTTGCAGAGGAGCATGTATTTCAGTGCAGTGACTGCCCTTGGGCTGTCGATGGAGTCGTAGCCCTCAAAAGCCTCAAAGAAGTAGGAGTAGGCAGTTTTCCAATCTTTCTCCTCAGCTGCGTGGATGATACCTGGAGTACAAGGGTAAAGCAGTCGCATATCAAAATAAAAAATTTGATTTCGAAGCCACACTCAGATCATTAAACTGTGAAGTGAGACTTGCCTGACTGCATATCGAGAGCCGCCTGGAGCTTTGGGGGACAGTAGATGGCATTGGCGGTGGTCCTGGCTGAGGTGAGGGCAGCTCTGGCTTTGGGAAGGTTGCTCAGAGCGTGGTAGGTTTTACTCTCCAGCAGCTGAACCTCCACCAGCAGAGCTTTATCATCCATCTTCTTCAGCTCCTGTAGCAACTGGGTACCTAAAGAGAAAGCTCAGAGATCATAATCTTGACGTTTCAAGCATATCAAAATTATTGCAGTGTACAACTAAAACACACACACACACATTTATTTTATTTGCATCTACAATATTCTTACCAAGCGAAAGGGCTTCCTGATATCTCTTTGTGTCAAAGTAGAGTGAGATGAGTCGAGCCTGATGAAAAAAAGAGAATGAATAATGACAAAACTATATTATTGTCAACTGTGAGGATAATATAATTCATAAGTGTAGTTAAGAATATTTTTTAAATGTCATAGAAGCAACATTATTACTTTAATTTTAAATAAAGGTTCTTTAAACTTTCTATTTATCAGAGAACCATGAAAAAATGTTGCATGGATTCCATTAAAATATTAAGCAGCGCAACTGTTTTAATGAATTATTAATGCTTAATTATATTGCCACCTACTGCTAATCGTTTTAATGCAATAATAATTCAATTAAGAATAATAAAAAACTATGTCTCTTGTGATAACTGCATAACAAAAATTGTATATATTAAATATATTTAATATAGAAACTACATATTTTTCTTCAATATATAAATGCATGTGTGTATTCATATATACACATAAGAAACTTACAATACACACAGATTATGTAAACAAAAACTATTATTTTGGAATGTGATTAACTCACTGGACTGATTATTAACCAACGAAATACTGTGGCAAAAACAATGTATTACATGGAGTGGCCTATTGCTTTTAGAAGTTCAACTTTTAAAGGTAAACTTTTTAAAGGTTTATTTGAGCTAGTAATTTACATGATGTCAGTTTAGTACAGCATAAATAAGTATTGTTCTGGCAACCACTCTCTTAGAGATCTTAGATCTTAGAGTTGGAACTATCCATTTTATATTAATTATTGGTCCATGATTAATTAGACTGATTGACATGACAGTCCAAAGTTGTTCATGTTTACCTCTAGGGCTTGTCTGAGAAAGGTTCTTTTCTCAGCTTTAGCCCATTCAATGCATTCCAGGCACAGCTCAACCTCCTGGCCCGTGGCAGCCTCCATGTCCAGAAACAGATCCAGGAGTGAGCGCACCAACCGTGCTGCCTTTGCCTTGCTTATGGAGATCAGGAAAGGCCGTACAAATTTCAGCAGGCCACCAAGCTCTAAAAAAAATATGCAACAATTAAAACATTTCTATAGCAGGAGCAGCATCCCCCCAGAATGTTGATCCCAACCTGCAGCTTGTCCTGTCTTAGCCAGGAGAGTGCCCAGCTCCAGGATGCTCTGCTCCTTGACACGAACCGCCTCTTCATCATCTTCCTGGACATCTCGTCTCACTGAAAAATCCAGACAACGCGAGAATATGAAGTATTAACTAAGGCCAACAATCTTTTATAAACACTCCCATTAATATAAAAGAACTGTAAATTACAACACACTTATAATGACTCAACACTCCGCCCAATCAGCCATTGGTAGAACAGCACATAACTCCGCCCCCAAACTCCTCCCATTGGCTGCACTATTGTTGCTGTGTTGGGCTTGTCAGTGTGCTCAAAATAAAAGTAATGTTTTGACAAGGTCAGTGGTTATTGGGAAAACCTGCCTATACACCTGCCTGCTTATAGGTGTCTCTGTGCATCTATCTGGGCTGAATGCTTAGTCTAAAAAAAGCACGAAAGGAATTTTCAAATAGGAAAGTTTCTAATAGTGTCATTTAATCCATCTTGTTATTATGTTACTCGTGAGAAAAAGACGAAAACAAGAATCAGGTTGACATAAAAAAATAAATAAACATAAAATTACAAATAACAATTAATCGGCACAAGTTTAAATTAGTCAAAAAGAAGCCGCTTTAACTATATGAAACTAACGTTATTTAATCTAAGATTAATCGTTATGTAATAATTAGCAAGCCAATTTGTTATTTAAATAATTATGATTCCAGCAACCGAACACAGACAGAAAGAAATCTCAGCTAATGTCACGCCAGTCAAAACAGAAATGTCAAAGGTTGCTTTATAGTTGGTATGAAGCACGTCAATCAAGTTTAGATTGTTAAAATACTCCAACCTAAAAACAACGTCACCAGTGGAACAATAATTTATACAAAAAGTATATATTTTTCAACTGTATGTGATAAAATGCGCCTTGGCCTGGAAGGGTGGCTAATATTGCAGGCTAACTGTCCATACACACTGGCTGTGTCTCAAAGCGTAGTGAGCTGTCTACTTAGACAGTTTTTAGCCAATCGGAGGCGCGTCCGATCATTCGATTCAAATGTTAAAACACGCACAAGACGCCCAAACAGTTGACTTTGTTCTATGCTCGATTTGAACTTCCGAACGCCGCTATAAGGTCCGAATCTGCTGCCTGTGGAGGCAGCTTACAGGGTTTTGAGACGCGCGCACGCACACAGTACAGTGAGTCAGCACCGCAGCACCGGCTCATGGCTCCCACAACCTTCCTAATAATGAAGCGTTAAAGTAGCCATGCAGAATAAAAAAGTAACATTTTACCAAATGATCTAAAGACAGCTTTACCTATTGAATGTAAAATGTCAATAGAAGCGTTTCTGTCTGTGCTGATGAGAGACTGAGCTCTCTGAAACTCCACCACTGCCGCGGCTGCCATCTTCCCTATTCAAAAATTTCACTACCCACAAACACTTGCGAGCCAAACCGGAAGTGCATCAATACCTACGCGCGTGCGTGTACGCGCTGGCAGTTTGGGTTTTGTAGTATTGTTCACTTTTAGTGCACGATTGAGTAGCTAAAACATTTATATCTCAAATGTTGCACTATTATTCGAAATACGTTTCTTCTTATTATTATTATTACTTTTATTATTATTTATTAATTGTTAATACTGCGCAAAGAAGTGTTCCGTTTTTTTTTGTTCATTTATTTTAGTGGTCAGCAGGTGGTGACAAAGACCACGATGCTGAAAAATGCCAAATAAACCTTAAGATAGTCTATAGGATGGTTATCTTTACCATTGACCTTCATACCTTTTGTTGTTTACAGGTGAAATGCCTGGAAGTGTCCTTCCGCTAAATGAAAACACATACACAACATTCTGGCAAAGTTCTCTCAAAGTAATGAACAAATATTCTTCCAGTCGCTTACACTAGAATGTTCATTAAAAGTAACTTGGTCTTTTTAAATATGTCTACATGTAAAGACACTATAAAACACAATGACATCTGAAACATTTTTAAATAATTATGTTAATGGTTTCAAAAAGCAGCATTGTTATTGCTTTTTGATACTTGAAAAATAATCATATGAAACATTCCCCTTAATGTCGTCTTTAAAGTAAAAAAAATATATATATATATAGCTATATATATACTGTATATATATATAATAAATTTGAATGTTACGTTAGTGTCATGATATATAGCCTTAAGAATGAGGTTTATTGAAGTTTTTTTTTTTAAGTTCCTTACAAGAATGGTTTAAATAGCCTTAAAACATGCTATGACTTTTCCTGCATGGTGAAACAAAAACTTAAAAGTAGTAATCAAATTCAGGAAAAAAATAATAAGTCAAAATTTTAAAAAAATTATATTTTGTCAGGAATCATTGGGATATTAGCCCAAGTAAAGATTATGATCCATAAAGACATTTTGTAAATTCCCCACTGTAAATATATTAAAACTTATTAAAACTTGATTATTAATATGCCTTGCTAAGAACTTAATTTGGATAAATTTAAAGCTGATTTTCTCAGTATTTAGAATTTTGCACCCTCGGTTTCCAAATTTTCAAATAGTTGTATCTCAGCCAAATATTGTCCTGTCCTAACAAACCATACATCAATGGAAATATTATTTATTCAGCCTTTAGCTTATGCCTAACTCTCACTTTTGAAAAATTGTCACTTTTTGTGGTCCATGGTCACAAATGATCTGCTCACACTATCAACAAACCTGGGAATCCAACGTTTGTCCCAGTCCTTAGCAACAATGTTGAAGGCCGTTATTTTTAAATAGTAGTAAAATAATTATGTAGCAAATAAGTGTACACATTATATTTACATAAATATTATATTAATTTATATTAATTTACATGGAGAACGATAGAAAATATTTTAGACAAATGTATGCCCTGTCTATTTACTATAAAGCTTAAACTTAAACTAACATAAATGACATCCACGTTTCTTGTGACTGCCAAGTGTTCAAAGGCGGGACAGTAACATCCCAACTGAAGGGCACAGCACAGGGAGGCGCTCTAGCACAGGTTTTCTGACAGCAGTACGCATTGCGCGAGCGCGGCTCTGACAGCACAACATCAACCTATATCCCGTATCTGCTGGTGTGGACCAATAGCACAGCTTCACAGTTCTCAGCATCACCAACCAAAGGAGACATTCAGCATCCCCAGACCGCTGGAGCGCCTACAGAGACCTCCGACAAGACGTGAAGATTGTTTTGTTTTGATTAAAAGCCTGTTATTCCATTGGAATCTAGGCTTCCCGACTCTCTTAATATTCAATCTCTTTCTTGGGGTGGCTGATTTTGCATCTCCTTGATGCGCAGTTTTTCAAGGATAAACCCAGATAGCCATTACTGCGGCTCTTGTTTTGCCAAAGCATCGTGGAGGAGAGCAGGTTCCTGTAAGTGAGCTGTTTTTCATCGAAGCTTCTGTATTCATATTAGCTTGATTGTTGATCGTATTTGAATATATTGCAGTATTAATATGGGAATTACTAGCTGGTTTGTTTAATATTCACTTTCTTGATTTAGCTGTCTTTCTATGTTCTAATTTTGTTGACGTGATGATGAAAACGAGTGTCAGTAATCTCTCGTACTCAAGTAAACATCGCAGGGAGGAGCACACATTTTCAGAACCTTGGACAGTGACCGATATATTTGAGCAACGTACAAATACATTACAGTAGCAAAATATATGTTTTTTTGTTTGCTTTGTGTTTTGTTAAATCATCTGCAAACATGCATTGAATGAAAATTAGGAATGAGCATATTAAATGTGCCGTTAAATGCAAAGATACAGTGATACGGTGGAGTCAGTATTTACAAGAAAGCAGTCAACAGTGGAATCTGCAATCATGGCGATGTCTGTTTGTGATCATTGGCGGATTTGAGCTTGATGTGTTATTAACTTTTTTATAAACGTGGTGTGTACATTATGATATTGTAAGAGTGGCAGACCAATGCAACAAATCAATTGTTTATACTGTAGAAAAACGTGCAGTTTAAAGAGAACGATTTATTATTGTGAGTGCGTATCAAGGAATGCGTATCAAGGAATAAAGAATGTGTGCCTCTTACTTGAATCTACGACGCAATACCTTTATAAGGCCTATTTTCGACATAAATAAAACAGCACAGTGCTATAGTCAAATTTATATTATCTTAAGTTAATTATTTGACATTGTCAACCCATTGTCTCACCGTCAAATCATCTCGGTTATAGCATTAATAATAATTAATTTAATGAAAACAAAAGGCCTAATTGCCAGGAATGCATGCAATATTATGATGTTTGGGCACTACTAAAGGTGTAACCCTTTATTTGTGTTGATGAAACTAAAATTGACTGAAACAAGAAATAAGAAATATAAAGATCTATATCATAAAGATAAAATTGACTAGTGTTATGTTATCATGCATCTTTTATTCTAAATAAGCTATATTCCGCACAATAGTCTGCAGTATGTTTGTGATGCTAATCAAAATACACACTTACATCATTGCTATATTAAAAGGACTATATTAAAATATATACATTAAAATGAACAAAAACAAAAAGAGTAGTCTATATATATTTATACATGACTTTTTTGTTTTTGCAGGCTTTGCAGTGACACAGCTCTCATCTATCCTGCTATCATTTTTCTTTAACTAGAGCACCAACCTAAATTTGGATGTCTAACACAAATTGAACTAGTCTCAGGAAGCAGTGGGGCTCCAGTTTGGCACCTTCTTTAGCTGACCCCTAACCTTGAGATTCTGATAACCCGCTCCCGGCATCATGGGAACCGTGCTATCACTTTCACCCAGCTACCGGAAGGCCGCCCTGTTTGAGGATGGCCCGGCCACCGTGGGCCACTACACGGCGGTTCAGAATAGCAAGAACGCCAAAGACAAGAATCTAAAGCGGCACCCACTCATCAACGTTCTGCCGTGGAAACGAATAGTAGCCGTTTCAGCCAAAAAAAAGGGGTCTAAGAAGGTGCAGCCTAATACCGGCTACCAGAACAATGTCTCTCACCTCAACAATGAGAACCTCAAGAAGTCACAGTCATGTGCAAATCTCTCCTCCTTTACACAGGACCAGTCGAGTCCATCCAACCAAGGCTCCAAAAATTCCAATAACACAGCTTCCTCGGTCAAGAAGGCACCTCTTTCCAACTCCAACGCTGTTCCCGGGACACCCAAGAGGGTGATCGTCCAAGCCTCCACCAGTGAGTTGCTACGCTGTTTGGGAGAGTTCCTCTGCCGGAGGTGCTACCGACTCAAGCACCTTTCTCCAACCGACCCAGTGTTGTGGCTACGTAGCGTGGACCGTTCTCTGCTGCTCCAGGGCTGGCAAGACCAGGGCTTTATCACTCCAGCCAACGTGGTTTTTGTCTACATGCTCTGCCGCGATGTGGTCTCGTCTGAAGTTGCTACGGAGCACGAGCTGCAAGCCGTCCTGCTGACCTGCCTGTA
The DNA here is from genome assembly GCA_032353835.1 of Enteromius viviparus. NCBI lineage: Eukaryota > Metazoa > Chordata > Actinopteri > Cypriniformes > Cyprinidae > Enteromius > Enteromius viviparus. The sequence goes on along the minus strand of JAUCNO010000082.1, from coordinate 1,395,753 downwards.
CCTGTCTTACTCTTACATGGGCAATGAAATCTCATACCCTCTCAAGCCATTCCTGGTGGAGACCTCCAAGGAGACATTCTGGGACCGCTGCCTGTCCATCATCAACATGATGAGCGCCAAGATGCTGCAGATCAACTCGGATCCTCACTATTTCACCCAGGTCTTTGCAGACCTCAAAAATGAGAGCCAGAAGGAGGAGGAGAGAAGTCGTCTGCTCATCGGCCTAGACCGGTGAGAGTGCTCTGGAGATGTCTTTGGGGTCACTCTCATCTGGCATTTTTTTAAAGGATAGTTCAGCCAAAAATGAAAATTCAGAGAAATCTATTCAACTTGATCCTGTTCCAAACCTGTATACCATGTGGAACACAGAAGATGTCTCTTAGGTTGTGTTGGACTCCATTGAACTGTAAGCTGAACCATTTCTAGTTTTTTCAGTTCTTAAAGAACCATGTCTATTAGTGTAAAGACTATTTTAAACATCTTTAAAAAACCTTTTTCCACTATAGGTTTTATGGTTGTTCAAGGTTCTTCCAATAAAGAACCTTTATTTTAAAAAGTGAAAACAGTATCTAATTTGGCCTCTTCCTATTTAAGAGGGTGAATAAATTACAACAACATTTTCATTTTTGGCTGAGCTATTCATTTATGTAGCTGACATGGGTTAAATAAATACTGAGATATCTTTCAGTGTATTATTCACATTCTAAAATTTTATAGAAAGCAATGGGTGATGCTAATGTTGTTCAAAATGAGCAGTGAGTGTTTCATTACCTTCAGCTATGGGAATTTTGCACCTGAATATAAAGAAATGCCAGAATTGAGTGAACCAAATGCTCTTAAGTAATGAATATTTAAAAGCACTGACTTCACAGAAAAGACTTCAAAAGACACAACGAGACAAAAAAAGAACACAACTTTGAATGTGGACAGGAATCCAGCTGTTGCCAAGCTGACTTATGGACACTTTGCACCAAGATCCTTTCCACCGCTGTCAATAGAAATGGAGACTGATTCATAATCAACAGACACTTGTTTTCCTGTGTCAATGAAACCGTACACTCGCTGAATCCTAAACACCTTGCTGTTGCAAATTCTGTTACAGTCAATTGCCAAAAGGCAAGCCACATACAAAGAATAAAGGGGAATGACTTTGAGGCCAGCATTGCACAGTGGCTGTTGATATAGATGGTGAAAGGAGAGGTTGTCAGCACATTTGTGAGAAAGACCTACTTTATTTTCATCCATGATACAGAGTTAAACAGATCTCTCCTGTGGTTTACGTCATTTTTTTAAAACAATTTAAAAACAACTGTATTCATCTGAATGCACACACAAGCCGGATGATGTACTTTTGAGTTTTTTTTAAAGCCGACTGCATATGTGTTTAGGGAATGAAATACGAAAAAAAAAACAAAAAAAAAACAACAAGTTAAACTAGCTTATCTTGCTATGCCTGCTTTAATGAGCCATTGTTCTGTCATTTTGTTTTGTACTCAGACTAGTTTCAACAGGGGGCTCTGTACAGAAAAGCCTGTAAATGTATCAAAAACAGTGCCATACCTTTGATGAAAATCATGTAGGTCTAAAAACATACCAAAGGCCGGCAAACTTTGGAACGGTAGAATTTGTCATTAATAAGTATCTATCGGAATCGTAATTTATTGTTATTTATTAATTATTTTCACACATTTCTCTCTTGCATTTAGAGATTTTAGTAACGTCGTGTTAAAAAAAAACAGTGCAGAATTTAGATCGATGGCTACCTTTTGGTGGGAATGAAGATTACGGTTAATGCGCATTTGCATTCGCATAAATTATTCAAGACGATAACGTCTATAAGAGCTTAGTTTAAGACCATTTTCAGATCTGAGAAACACCAAGGTAATTCATCACACTGACAGACGATCGGTTTCATTTAAAATGAAATACCTGAAACCGATTCCTCTGTGAAGTACTGTTGGGATGTTCTACATATCAGCACTGCAAAAGCAATCATGAGTGATTAACCCATGACAACACAGATGATAACAAGCTCCAGGCATTAAACTGGATGGGATGTGGTCTATTTTTGGAGATGAGCAGTGATTTCGATCGCATTTACATAGAGGAAGGGTTTTCAAGTACCAGATAATATTAAAAACTTACATTTGCAGCCACATTGATGACATCAATCAAACTGGATCTGGGTTATCGAGGGGAAAATGTGTGTTATATGATCTATTTTCCCACTTTATACCATCTCAACAGTGCTAAATTGTGCATGCTTTCTTTGAGTAGTTATGTATCTCTTTCTTTGTAGTCAGAAAAAAAAAGAAAAGAAAAAAAAGAATATAAGCATAAGCAAACATTATTACGTCTCTGTTAATTCATGCAAAAGCCTGTTCTTCTCATGATATGGAAGTGGGATGGATGGATTCTGTGTGACTGCTTGCCCTGCTGCATTTCTTTAAGTGACTAAAGGTCGAGGAAGCCAATAATTTGCTCAAAAATGTGCCAGGAAAGGTTTGAATATGGGACTTGCACTTTTCTGTGTGTGATTCATCTTGAGGAGACCGCAGGGGTTTTTAGGTTGTGGGGGCTGAAGTAGGTGAGCCCTTCTTCAATGCTTGCCTGCTATTATTTGCCCCCAGCCCACAACAATGTGCCATTTTTTCACTTGCATCACAGAGTAGTCCTTTGGAACAAAGAAAAAAAACATGATAAGTAAAAGATTAAACTCTTGTCAAACTCTCTCTGTATCTGTTGCGTAATTCTTTGTAGAACTGAAAACAGTGTTACAAAAAAGGATTGCATGAGTGTGCGAGCGCGAATGAGTGTATTTGTATTAAAGGATGTGATGTGTGTAAGTTGATTTTCTAGGATCAGAGCATGGCCGTGCTTATTAGAGGGTAGGACTCTATAGTATCGGGCTAAAGTTTGACAGGCGGGTGGGAGGGAGGGGTCACGGATCTCTTACTGTTTTGTTCTTTTAAAAAAAAGACGAAAATCTGTTGCTGTAACTTTTTGCATTTTGTTTCTGCTTATTTTTATTTATTTTTGTACTGTGATGACAAATAAACTGATGCACTGATCATTAAAGATAGACCACGGTGTGGTTGTTTCAGCTGACTTCACCTAAAGAACACTGTAATTCTCAGCTGGACTGTCCACATTGTACCTAGTCACATTTGGATGCAGGGCTGTTACATAAGCAGATAAGCAGCACGAAATCTGGCAGTTTACCAACAAAACATCTATTTTTCCAATTATGTGGTCTCGCATTATCACAGACAGCTTTGTTGAGGATAATGGTAGAGTGTTAAACAAAAATATTTTCCCATTATAACCACTGAAACTAATAGATGATTTACAGTGGAAACATATTTACAAGCTAAGAGTCAATCTTCCCAAACTATACTAGCTACTGAGTATGCATTTAGGGCAATCTCTAATTAGGCCTATGAAGGCAGATCTTTATTAAATAGTGTGAACTGTTAATTGGTGTATCTATCAAATTAAATAGCAATAAACTAAAATATATAATCTGTATCAAGTTATACATAATTATATGTGGGTTTGACATCAGTTGAAAAAATATTACTGGATATTACAAGGCCTAGCCTTGCTAATTTACTGTATATAACTGGGAAAAAATATGAAATATTATCACTAAGCCTTCTGTTCATTTATAAATTCATCAGAACTAGCTCACTTAAATGGACCAAACTTTCCAAAGCGGCTGATCCAAACCGAATCAATAAAACAAACTGGTCTGCGTCCCAATGTGCATATTATGCATCCTAAATTCTGTGTGATGTTATTAATTTTCAATACTATTTAGGGCAGATAGGGTGAATGGTATGCACATTGAGACAGGGCTGGACTTTTTAAAGTTACATGAGAGAGTCGCTTCAGACGAACCGATTCACTCGAATGCTTCCAAGTTCTCAATATGATAAACAGATTTGCTAATAAATTCACTAGAATTACCAGCGAGCGATACTTATAAGTGAGCAGACAAAGCGGATGTTTACACATAGGCTACAAATAGAAAACAGACCTGTTCACACCAAGCACGATAATGATAAAGATAACCCTATTTGCGTCCACACCAGCGAACGATATCGCCTGTTTATTATAAGCTGCTCGAGTTATTATTATTTATTATAAGCTGTTCGAGCTGCTCGAGTCCGCTTTAAATGCTCAAGCGCGTGATAAAATTATTCGTTCTGATTGGTTGCCAGTGTTTCTATAGTTCATCAACTGGAAAAAATCGTTCTGATAATGAATCCCAACGATAACGCCATTTATCGTTGTAGTTGTGGTGTGGTGCTATTGTTTAACATTGAGAACGATTTTTAGAACAACATCTTTATCGTTATCTTGTTCTGGGGGAATCGGAATCGACATCGAATCGAATGCTCCATTCGCGTTAATCGCGATTCTCGAAGGCCAAACGGATTTTATTGCCGACGCAAAATGGTGCTTTATGCCTTAATTTTATTTTGTCGTTTTGTTTTATTTTCCACACAATTAATAGTTTTGATGGGGTGAACGAGTGGCACCAGCTGATCAGTGTTGCCAACTTTTTTCAATGAAAAGTAGCTAAATCCAGCTTGAAAATTCGCTTGATGACATCATATGTCAATTTGCAATATTATTACGTCATGCGTTATATTATTTTGCTTCTCTGTAGCCACATAATGTATTTTAATGCAGCCAAATTCTCAACATAACTATTTTAATTGATATATTTAATGGTTTCTGTTGTCAGAAAAACATTAAATAGTGACTGAAATGCACCCCATTATTAGGCCTTCTAACTCTACTTTACAAGATGTTAATCTGC
>JAUCNO010000082.1:1369814-1381328 GCA_032353835.1 Enteromius viviparus | reverse complement strand
TTTTAATTCTACATTTTAAAGCATGAGTCATGTCCATGAACACTTGGGACACGTCAAATAAAATGTCTATCAGTAAACTATTGAGTTGCTTTGTCTTTACTTTAAATGCTTTGCCTTTTGTTTATGTGCCAAAACAATAAACCTTATAGAGCAGTGAAGCTTAAGTATTTTCTCCTTCTCTCTCTCAATGTACATGTGCGTCAAGACACTTCCTCTTTTACTGCCATATCAGCAGATGCGATGAAGGTTCAGAGAGCTAACAGTCTCTTATGATCACAATTCTGCTTCTGTATTTATCTGCAAAGCAATTCGGCAGTAGTACATTTAGTGGGTCGAAGAAAGAGGCAAAAGTAGGAGGAGAGAAGAATGAATGTGTGTCTGCAACACAGCCACACCCCACCTCCAAAAATAGCAGATATGCCCTTGGGCTAATCCGTCTTCACATCCTCAAAAAGAAAAAAAAAAAAGCTAAAAAGTATTATGCTTGCTATGCACTTCAGAGAAGAGAGGCAGCATCCCAGCATGCTTTATTTCATATGTCCCACCCCAATAATCTGACTGAACTGCTTTTCTCACATGGTGTTATCACATACTTCACGTGTGCAGGTCTCTCACCCTTGCTCTCTCTCTTTCGCAAACACACACACTAACTTCCTCAGGCTGAAAGCACCTTTTAGAGGTTGCTATTATTAAATCTTGTCCTACAGTAAAGAGGGATTATAAAGAACACAGCTTGTGATAGTGGAAATAACTTTTTTAAACCATGAACTCTAAATTCAATATATGGACTACAGCCAATCAAATTACACCTCATTGGTTAATTAATGAACAATTAAGCTTTGCTACATTTGATTTTCATTGGCATTTAGTTGTGAAATCTATCAAAAGGAGCATGATGTTCATAGAAGCACCAGCACTGATGATGAATAAGCCAGGCAGACAGATTACTGTAGGAAATATAATTATTCAGCTTCCTCAAATCTGTCTGTGCAGTAAAGACCGCCTTCTAAAACTACTATTTATCAAACACACACAGAAGCCTTAGCTTCTAATGTGTATCAGATCAGTGGCTGGGTTTCACTCCCTTTGCTCTTTTTCACAATTTTAAAGAGAGCTGTTAAGGAGGAGATTACAAAGTAGGTCATTCAGAAGCACAGGGAGAAAAGGCTTAGCAAGAAGAAATATTGATCAAAGCTGGGGCTCTTCTCAGAGAACAGCGGGCATGAATACGAAAAGGGAATGGAGGAGAAAATGACTGAGGGATAAGCATGTAAGTGAAAATGAGAGTGTAAAAAAGGCAAAAGACAGAGAGGCCAGGCCTGCAGGGAAATACACAGTAAAAATGCTTTGCTTTTTTATGGCATTATTTTTGCATCTTCATTTTATAGCATTTTTTGTGTCTAAAACTTTGAACAGTACTGTAGCTTTGCAGGTAGGTTTTTTTGAAGCATCTCAGTCTGTCTGTCTCAGTTTGTTCTGTTTGTTCATGTGACTCCAGACAGACTGGATGATGATCAGATCAGATCTCTGTGTGGAGCACTGGCTGTTGTCAGACTCCTTGCGCAGACAGTACTCTCACTGAATTGTTACAATTAATGACCAAAAAAAATGTTTGGAAATGTAAACTGATATTTCCAACTGACACGCTTCCACAAAAGATAGACATAACCGACTTAAAACCATTTTTTGTTGGTGAAAATACAAGTGGCCTTTAAGACTTTTGCACAGTATTTTATATATTATTATATTTACATATTATATTATATGAAAAGTCAAATGAATGAAGATTGTTCAAAAACATTACACTTTGAAAGTGTTGTTTAAAATGCATCAAAAAGTTGATAAAAGCAGAAAGCTGTTCCATATTTCCTATTGTATATCTGCATGATTTCAAGCTTAAAACATATTTTAAAATGCATCAAAGAGATAATATAACTGAATCAGAATGACTCTTATATGTAAGTAAATTTGAAGGCTCAGAGCAGATCAAAGCAGGAAGTTGCTCCATACTTCCTCCGGCATATCTGCATGATTTCAAGCCTAAGAGACATCTGCAGGTCTACTCCTTGACTAAAGACAGACCCCTGTGTTCCCGTCAGGTTACCAGGAGCTGAAATTACCGGCAACAGTAATATTTAAGCAGTATATTTGCAGACAGATTCTTCTTGAGGGTTCGCAGGGATCAAAGTGGCCCTGTGCCTAAGGTTTCGAATGAATCGTATCATTAAAAGAATTGAATCTGATGGAACAGCAGGTGTGTGGGGCACAGTATGGAACTTATAAATAAATCTTCCAGATTTTCTCCTGTTAAGGGAAATGTAAAGCATTCACCGATTTGCAGCAGACAATCTGTTCCTCATTGGTCACAATACAATGGGACAGATGCCCCATGAAAATCAGCACACTTTATACATCCGTCACCCACTGTTATCTGCCCTGTTGGCTCCTGAAAAGACAATGTCACTTCCTTAAAGAATCCCCATGGGAGCTGCACAATCAAAAAGACATTTTTATTTCTTTTCATATTTCTGGTCACTTAAAATCATATAAAAATAATTCTGAGACTACATGTTGATATTATTAAATGATAGAGTAATAAAACAGTTAATGTGACATCAGTGGCTCAACTTCAGTTTTGCGACACTACGAGAATACTTTTTTTTGCGCAAAGAAAACAAAAATAATATAATTTACTCAAGTCTTCTGCTGTTTTAGAGAGTATCACAACAAATATGCTTTCCCAAAAACATAAATAATCCCTAGTACATTAATGCGTGCACTTTCTGCCCGCTGATTACATCAAATACGTTCTTAAGCACATACAAAGATGTATAAAGGTCTTACAGGTTTGAAATGACATGAGGATAAGTAAAGAACTAAAAGAACGTTGATATTATGATGCACCCCCATTTTAAGATAAGGAATAAGACTAGTCCTAAACTAAATGTAAATCTGAGCTGTGTCAACTGAACAAAACTTGCACTGACTGATCTTAAAATAAGTCAGTGCCTTTGTTTTGTCTTAAGATGCACACCACTAATGCTTTTTTTCCTAAGGTATGTGAATGAAAATTACTTAAATGTCCTAATTGAACTATGGCTCAATCCTGGCTTAGGTCAAGATCTGTCTATGAAACCAGGGGCCTGTTCCATAAACCAAGATTAGAGTGTAAGCCAGGCTTTTGGCAGATAGCCTGATTTCAAACCAAATTAATTGGCAGTAAGTCAGACTAACTGAAATAAACCTGGATTATTTGGTAAACTTGGTTTATGGAACAGGCCAGTTTTTTTTTAAGCACATTTTACAAACTCTAAACCACATTAATCTTAACTACAATTATTAGGGCCTGAGCACGAGGTGCGATGATGACCCTCTTGCTAAGTTTATTATTATTATTATTATTATTATCAATATTTTATTCAGTCAATCTAATCTAAAGGCCTTTGGGATGGTAAATTGCAAAGATTTTGAGTTTTTATTAAGGATCCATGTCCATGGCTGCGTAGCAAAGTTTGATGTATCACAATGGGAATAGAAGTTGTTGTAACTTAGCCATACAATGTCTGATCTTTCCCAAACCTGTCACGTTTGAAAAGAGTCCTGTCCTGAACACATCTGAAGGCCAATATTCCATTTTAACCATAGCACCACCAGCTGGCAACAGGAAATTACTTGTTTACACTACCTTGAACATGCAATGTCCAATCTGCACAAATCTTCAGATATTTAGCAAGAACCCTTGTCTGAAGGCATTTAAAAGCCTATGTTCAGATTTAATCATAGCCCCAGCCTTTTCTCCCTGTGCTTCTAAAACAGGTTAAAAATACACATTATCTGCAAAAGATTTATGCATGTGAAGATGAAAAACCACCAGGAATCATTTAGTCTCACAAAATTATTAGTAGGTATAAAAATTTATATGGTTTGGAATTCATGAAATGTCCTTTAAAAAAATATGATATGAATTTTAACTAATAATTATGCAATGAGGGTGAAAATCAATAGTGTTAAGGCAGATTTCTCAGAGCGTTGCAGGTAGCAAGGACAGCCTAGCACTTCATTTGCAGCAAGAGGCTGTTGCTAGAGTCAAGCATGACTTACCAAACCTTTAGATAATGTCTATATACCCATAAAGCTCCTTACTGTCATTCATCAGTGTCTGAACATCAAAGCACAGAGCAGAGCCTCAGCAGTGGATCACTGCAGGAGGGTCAGTGCATGTAACACTGCTAATAAAAAAGACCAGAGATGTGAAGAAAGAGAGGATAGACTGGGGGTATAAAAGAGTGGAAAGGAGAGACTGAATGAAGATAAGCCATGAGTGATTTCAGGTTTTTCTAACTTCAAACCCAATCCAGAGTGCAACAACCAATGCACTAAAAAAGCTGACTGGTGTATTTCTTGCGAAAGCTTGTGGTCATTAAGATTTTTGAAAAAAAGTAGCACCAAGGATGCATTTATTTTATTAAAAATATAAAATACAAAAAAACAGTACTACGATGCATTACTTCTAGAAACAGCAATTCATTAAATATTATTACAAATACATTAGGTATTTTAATATTTTTTTCCTATTTTAATATATTCTAATCATATAGAAACCATTCTAATACCCTCAAAAAAATTTTTTTTTAATAATTTTATTAACTTAATAATGCTTTGTAATATTTTTGTGGAAACCAATATAACTACTTTTTTTAAGGATTCTCTGATTAACAGAATGTTGAAAAATACAGCACTTTAATTTGATTTAATTTTTGCAGCAAATTAATCTTTTATTTTTATTTATTTTTCAATATTAGAAATGTTTTTAAGGTAACTTTTGAATTTGAATTAAGGTAGCGGATAGGAAGTAAATTTGTATTTGAATTTGAACTGAATTAGAAAATTCTTAAATTTAAATTAGAAATAAAATTTAAAATGTAACTTCAATTTTAAACAAACAAACTTTAAACTTTAAATAAAAAAACAAAACTTTAAATGCTACACTACACTATAAAATACAATATAATGCTATATAAACAAGTGCCAAAAAGCCAAAAAATAACAAAAATCACTATATTAATAACTAGCAGTAATAGAAATATAGTCATAATAGCACCAGTAGAAATAGTAAGTGCAACTGTATTAGTCCAAGTTACAATAATAGTAGCAAATTTAGCTGCAAGCAGCAATTATGGGGCCAAGGACTCCAACTGCAAAATCAGCAGTTACGCATTGCATGGAGCATCAGACTAAATGCAACAATGAGTAATAAAAGCACTTTAAGGATAAGTGTAATAGAAATGACTGAAAAATCACAATTTATGCCTAATATTTGTAATGGTGCTGTTCGAAAAAAAGATTTCGTCTATCGACACAAAATCCATAACTTTTTGCCAGCATGGTCTGAAGAGTCAAATTTGGTGCAAATCGGACGAACGGTCTAGGAGGAGTTTGAAAAAGTAGGTTTTCAGCAGGAATAAAAATGGTGGACAGGAAATTGAGCCCAAATTGGTATCAGTGTTTTTGGCATGATCCAATGAATCTATTAAAATCAGAAAAAAAAGTAATTACAATAAGCTAATGCAAACAAAAGTTTTTAGCATTTTTGGAAATTTCCTAATCTACGGTTAATGAATGGTTTATTACTCTTAACCAACAGGTGGCGCTGTAACCAAAATAGTATGGCGTGGTCAGTGTAAGGTCACGATTTCACTTACAAAGTTTGGTGTAAATATCTCCAACCTTTGCATAGATACAGTGTCAGATGCAGTTTGGAATCTTTCAGACAAAAATTCCTTGATCCGTTAAACGAAAACCGTTTCTGTAACGACACTGAAGATGATACGAGTCAAATTTGGTGCAAATCAGACGAACTGTCTAGGAGGAGTTCGAAAAAGTAGGTTTTCAGCAGGAATAAAAAACGGCGGACAGGAAATTGAGCCAAAATTGGTATCGGTGTTCTCAGCATGATTCAAGGATTCTATCAAAACTTGATTCCAATAGGCTAATGTACACAAAAGTTATTAGCCTTTTTACAAAATTCAGCTTTAACTTTTGATCACAAGGTGGCCCTGGAGCAAATTTTTTTTTGAGTACATTCAGGGCCAAACATTTTTGTAATGGATGTCGAAACGATATGGTACTGCATTCTTAAGAACTACATTCAAAATAGCGAAACCCAAAATGGCTGACATGGGAAATGAGATTTTTGTTCTTTGTGAAATTCTTTCGCGTATTATTTTAGAACTGTTTCACAAATTGACTTGAAGTCTGTAACTTTTTCCCAGCAAGGTCTGAAGATGGTCTGGATTAATTTTCTTTACAATCGGCCTAGGACGATTTTTAAAAAAGTAGGTTTTACAAACAATTGAGAGTAGTGAAAAAACTAAACCTAACTATTTTTAAAATTTGGAGCTCATTCGACTTGGCATAAGCCAAGGATTCAGACGAAAACATTATTTTTGTTGTGTACCTTACAGTTCAAGTTATTAGCATACAAGTTTTGAAAGTTTGGACAAGTGGTGGCGCTAGAGAGTTTGAGTAGGAGACTTCAAACTTGCTATGTTTAATGTTAGGACTGTGCTCTATCAGTGTGCAAAATGTACAAATCATAGAACAAGTGGTTCTATGAGCTGCCATAGTCTTGCGGCAGAAGAGGAAGAAGAAGTAGTAGTAGGAGGAGAATAATTATAACGCCAATGGATACAATAGGTGCCATAGCACCTTCATTGCTTGGGCCCTAATTACGAAGACAGAAACTTTAATTATGCTAGTGGTGGTGAAGACAGTAATATGTGTAAATGTATAAGCATTTGATTATTTTCAATTAGAGGATATGAGAGGATTGTAAAGAGACAGGACAGGAGGTAAAATGGCTGTGGAGACATTAAATGCAGAGCAGGTGTCCAAGAGTCCCACAGACGAAGAGAACGGAGAGGAGGGGGAGGGGGGTTGTACATGAGCCAGTGAAGCATCCTCCCATCATCATATCTCGGGCAGGTTGGAACGCAGAGAGTAAAAGAATGTAAGACACAAGGGCAGTGGGGGTGGAGCCATGCGAGAGACAGACACGGCACTGCAGAGCTAGCACAGGAGAAAGTAGGTCAAATTCATCCACTTCAATTCAATTGCACACTAGCACAATATCATACCCATCCACCAACACTCCAACAGCAGTACAGTTTAGGATCAGGATCATAAACACACAAACACACCTAGCTCATAAATAAATAGCACAACAATGTACTGTATGTATTTGGTGTGACGACATAGATAAATGTGAATAGCGTATACTTTCACTAATTACTTTTTTTGAAGCAACACTGTCCAACAGTGACCCCAGTGGTCAAGTTTCTTCCACAAGCTTGTTGTGTTTTCGTACACTGTGCTCATTCATGCAGCTGGTACTGCTACATCTGTGTTAATTAATTGTTGTGATTAATTGCTATGTTGTGCCTGGCAACGTTCAGTGTTTAATTGCTTATGTCTGGAGCCGTTGTTGCACCACCTATTGGACTGGATGTTGAAATGCTGGACGAGGCAAGTGAGAATAATAGCATGGCTACAGTTTTGCCATAATAACAATACCCAAAGAAAAAACAGTAATTAAATGTTACTGTATTATATAGGTATTTTACTACATATATCGGTGCTGTATTATATAGGTAATGTACTTGTTTAAATGTTTGGAGTCGGTGTGATTTATTTTTATGCATTAGGAAGGATGCATTAAATTATTTAAAAGTGAGAGTAAAGTCATTTATAACGTGAATTAAATAAATTATACATTTATAACATGAAAGAAGTCGTGTTCTGTGTTAAATAAATGCAGTTTTTTTTTTACTTTCAACTAGAACTAAAGCCTTATAATACTAATGCATTATAAAGAGTTATTAAAGGGTTTAACGCATTAGATAATTATTCATAATATGTCTTGTTGTAAATAATTATAACTGCATTTTTAAGTTGCATAGTGCAACAATGAATTGATAGTTTTATAATGTATTAACAATTATTCATTAGATTGCACAATGCATTATAAGGTGCATAACAAGGCATAATTAATGCATTAAAACTTTTTTTAATGCAGTATACAAAAAGCTTTTAAAGTATAAAAAAAAATTAAGCAGCACAATTGTTTTTAACATTGATGATAATTATAAGAAATATAGCTGCAAGCAGCAATTATCGGGGTTTAAGCATTTTAAGGTTTTTGAGGTTGTATAGGGGAACCTGGATGCATGGCAGAAAGTGAAGCACATCGAACATGGACAATAGGTTCACAAATACACACAAAAATGAAATGGTTAATCTGTTATAATAATACAAACACAGACACATGGAAAAGAAATGGTTAAACTATTATATTAATACAAACACACACAAGGGTTTATATTCACACTTTTGTTGTCAATCAATTAAAAAAATTATAAAAAAACTTTTATTTTTTATTTTTCTGAAATGAATCACAATTAATTCCAACTAACAGTAACATTTTTAAATATACTTTTATATTGCAATAATGTTAGATGAGTAAAACAGCTCTGGACTGCTCAAGAACATTTTAAAGACATGTTCTTAAATATATTACATGCTTGCACAGTTTTAAGGCAGCTTTAATCGTCTTTTCGGAAGTTTCCCGCTTTAACGGACCACAACGTTGCATGCACGTAGCTTATTTTTGCACTTTAAAATGAAAGGATACAGCCTACAACATGCTCTGGTATCTTTGTGCATGTATATGAAGAGCGCACGCTGCAAGAACAGTACCGTTGAAGTGAGGTGGAACGCACGCGCGTACCTAAAATGTCTTCCATTTGATGTGGTAGTAAAGACGTTCTGCGACTAAATAAATACACTTCTTGTCAAGAGAAAAAGTGACTGAAGCAGCAGTCTTGAGTGGGGTGACCAATCGTAGCCACGCCCCTGCGTTAATTAAATAAAAAATATTTAACGCATTAATCTGAAAAAATTTGTTGTTCAGTTGTTCAGAATGAGGAGATTTATGATATTATATAAAGATACAAGTGAAAATGTATGTACAAAATTCAAAATTTTTCAATAATTATTTAACTCAGAGTGGTTTGATCAGTTTGAACCAGAGACTAGTTCACAAATGTTTTTAACATATTTGTTAATAGTTAATGAACGATTTGATTGACAGAAAGGGTAGTTATTATGAGAAGAGCTATCAAATGATTTGCATATTTGTGTGAAACACCACATCATTACAGAACCAAAAAAATTGTTAGTGCCAACTAGTGGGCGATTTCTTTCAAATTCTGACAGACCTTTAGGACCATGAGTCGAACATGCTCACCGAGTTTCGTTCCGATTGACCTCCGTTAACCTTGTCTAATAAATGATGAAATGTAATTGGCCAATGGCAGCCATTTTTTTTTTAAATACGCCAATGTCCTCATAGATCCTTATTGGACATTTGACAAAAGACACTGCAGTTTTTTCAATCTTATAGCGCCCCCCCAGTGACAGATCTGCACAATTTGTTTTGATTTGACCAAGTTTCGTGAAGATACAGTATCTTATTTCGTTCACAAGTTATAGCCATTGTTGAAAAGTAGCTCCTTTTCAACTTTTTAAAAATAATTATTAATATTCAGTGTCCACAGAATATTGCTGTTTTGTTCTGATCAGGTGACTAGGAATAGTTCACAAAAGTAGGCTTCAGATATACGTTGAATTTGTGAAAAAACAGTGCGTCGTAGACCCCAAATCACAGTGACCATTTTTGATTTCTGTAGACCAAAGGATTCCAAAGATGTAAAGTTTTTGAGTCTACAACAAGCGGTTTAGGAGTTATTAGCACTAACACATTTGTGATCGCTGTAGCTCCCCCTATGGTCCGATTGCGTTGGTTCTCCATCTGATCAAGTTTCAGCTTTCTACGCCTTATGGTTTGGGTTGCACAATCAGTTTTAAGGCAGAAGAACAATAATAAATATAGCTGCAAGCAGCAATTACCGGGGTTCTACATCTAGTAATTATTAATTGCAACTTCTTAAACACAAGTGTTATAGCTAGTATAGCTATTATACAGTTTAATTTTTTTCAGAATTGTTTGATTAACATCAATAATCCGAGATGCGAAGTTGTTCAGAATGAGAAGATCTATGATATTGTTAGTGGTACTTTGTGTTCGAACACCTAATAATAATAATAATCATAAAAATCCTACATGCTTTAACCCGTAAATATTCCTTGTGTGCAAAACCAGCCAGGTTTCTATGGAATCACTTGATATTATTTTTAATATATCAAAACAGAAAACAGCTATTTTTAGATGTAAAAATATTTTTACCAAGCTACAGATTTACTGTAATGCTAATAAAAAATGCAGCATTGGTGAACGTAAGTGTTTTATATTTCAAAATATAAAAAAGTATCAAGAAATACTATAATACTCAGAAATACTATAATAAATATTTATTCGATATCAAGGTTGACTGTAAACTGGGTAATCAAAAGGAAAGTGGAACCTGAATTTATACTTGATTTATAAACAAATGCAGAGAGCAGACTTATGCATGTAAACACATTAAAGATTGCGAATTCCCGCTTTTTTAATTTCGCTTGGATAGGATGAAATTAGTTTTCCCTCTGGAGGCTACTGTAAGCGACTCATTTACATACGAATTTCAGTATAATCACTGCAACAGGCAATTCATAGCAGCCTTTACCTTGAAAGGGCAGGCAAATGGAGCTATTTAGAGAATCCTCGCGCTCTCTCTCTTTCACTCATTAGTATTCTAAACCGGCAGGCCAACTAATGAACTAAAAATCAGACAGACATGGATCGTCTAGTTGCTATGGGAACTGCATCTGCAGCAGTGAGAGTGAGGTGAGGTGAGAAACACTGGAGAAAATATACAGAGATGAAATGAGAAAAAGAACTAGTGGAGCCTGAGTGAAATAATGGCGGACAAAACAGAAGAAGAAAAATAAAAATGAGAGAACTAAAGGAACAAATGAGAGGGCTTTAAACTTGACCATTTGGAGGGTGTAAAAGCATTCAGCATGGATGACCTTGCTGAAGGACACAACGACTGCAGCCAGCACCTACACACAAAGTCACTGGCAAACAGACTAATGAGGCCTGAAAAATTGTTAACGCTATTGTGTGTGCTTATAATCCAGCACATTAGCTAAAGAGCAGCTTCCTGTCCCAGCTCTATGCTGTATCATGCCTGCCTCTCATTACACTGATGCTATAACACACACTTACTGTAAGAAAGCATCTTTGATTTAGAAATCTGATCCCATCAATGAAGGAAATTCACTTATGCGTCTGCTTCAAAACTCTCCCCTTAAGAGTATCGATTTGTAAAGAATGAACAGTGATGCCGCACAAATTGCTGTCTGGATTTCATATCATGTCATATTTGGTGTTTTCTATAGTGACAATAAAGTTTTAACTCTAGAAAGGTGGGATTACAAACATTTGAGAGGCTGTGAGCCAAGGCAGTGAAAGGGAACAATAAAAAAAAAATTATAATAAAAAAATAATAAAAA
>JAUCNO010000082.1:1328240-1345090 GCA_032353835.1 Enteromius viviparus | reverse complement strand
CTGATGACGGTGTTTGTGTGTGTGTGTGTGTGTGTGTGTGTGTGTGTGTGTGTGTGTGTAGATAGATAAATCATTTTAATAATAGTTTAGGCAAGTGGATACTATTATGATGCCTGTCCCGTCCCAGTTGGTGAATTATCTTACCTGAGTTTGAGGTTGGCCATAAACTCCTCCAAAGACACATTGTCCAGAAGAACAAAGTCCGCCTTTCCGAACTCCAAACTTTCGTGTTCTGCCATATTAACGCCTTAGTAATATAGGAATGCAAAAAAATGTAAAGCTAACTGTTGAATATCCTACGAACACACAAGTCAATTCGACAACAGTAAACAGCAAGGATGCATCTCCATGAATTTGTTTACATTTGCCTAGCGCATTATTCGTCGGCTTCTTTTCATGTTATTAGTAAAGGCATATGTCAACACGCAATCTCAAAGATTGAAATGCCTAAAGCTAAACACTCCTCTGTCGCTTGAAAACTTCACACAACTTTACGAGGCTCCCGGTGTTTAAGTGATAGTCCGCTACATCGAGCGTCGCGCCTCTCATCCCTTTTTCCTCGAGCTCCACTCGTCTCGCCTAAACACGCTGTGGCTTCGGTCTCCTGCCAGCCTCGCGTAAGCCCCTCCCCTCGAGGGCGCGAGCTAAAGCTTACCTCTAAACATTAATGATAAACTTAGAAAAGGTGGATACATTTAGTTTCGACTATGGCAAGCAGCACTTTAACTTAGAAACGTGTTTGTTTCTAGTAGCATACTTATTTTTATTACTTGAATAGATCGCTGAGCCTCAAATCATCATTAAAATAAAAAAAATAATTAAGTATTGTACATAGTAATGAACTACACTTTTGGATATTTGCAAGAGAAAAAATATTACTTACTCACAGTTTAACAATACGTTTTAACATATATTACTAACGTTAGCTAGTCTAAGAAAGGAGTAAATAAATGTTAAATGATTTGCCATAGTTAACGTTGTAATATCAGTAATTTGAAAGGGATAATCACATTTGAATTGAGCATAGTTAGCATTCCTTCTAGACTACTAGTCATCATCAGTGAGTTTCTGAATATCCCTGGAATGTCCGTCTGTCTTCTGGCTATATAAGGAAATGAATACAAGCGCATTTGAGTGAACTGTATACGGTAGTGCAGCAAAATATTTACACTCATTATAAAAAATTCAGAAAAAAACAATTACCTAAGACCAAATTTACAGGTAAGCGCAAAAGTGGTCGGAATTTTTTTTTGTCTTTTAAAACACATTTACTGGTTTCTTATGTGATTTGAGGTAGGCACGTGCTGTCAGTGTGTGACTTCGAGACACAAGAAGGTGTTTAAGTTTAATGAGAACTGAAAATGGCTTCAGGTTGCTCTGTTCAGCAGTCTGTGGCCAAGAGACATCCTCCCTGATTAAACACAACGGGATGACTCTACTGCCCCCACATGTGTCTGTAGGAGATTCCTAAAAGTTACGTACTAGTTTACCATAGTAGTTATCTACAATAATAACAGTGTAAAAGAAAACAATATTTGTTTCTAAAATATGTTACAAATAATATTTTTAAAATATAGAATTAATAAAAATGACATTAAAATATAATTATTTATTTATAAAATATTATTTTAATTATATATTTTGTTATATAATTATATATATATATATATATATATATATATATATAATTATTTCTATGTATTTCTGTATATTCTATATAATATACATAATGTACATATAATGACATTTTCATACAAAAAAGCAATGAAACAAATATAAAAATGTTTTTTTTCTTTATACTATTTTTTATTGTTATTACTATAATGTGGATATATATACATAATAATGACAAAAGGTTGTTTAGTCTAAAATTCTGAAGTTTTATGGCAAAGTAATTTTTATTTGAAAAAGCACTTAGAAAAATGTTAAGGGTATTTGCATTTGAAACAAATGTCTCAGAATTATACTTTTAAAAATAGTTTAAGGCCGTACAATGAATAAACAGAACTAGCTAAGAGTTTTACCACTGTATATTTTATGTAAGTCAATCTGACTAGTTGGTACTATTAAATAGGCCACTAAATGAATTTTGCCTCAGATGACTTTAACATTCCCTTAGATATTTCTCAACATAAGCAATGAACCCCCAAAAGCGATGGTATTGGATGAATTATTGGCCCAAGAGCGCCCACGGTTATGGGTCACATAAACCGTAGCACCCTTGCGCAGAGTCGTCATGTACGTAGACAGACTCCCAACCGAGCCGGAGCCCTGAACAATGTTATGGGACACAGCCATCCAGTAATTATTTACAACCAGCCATAGATCAGTTGCCTCATTGCCCGAAGTCTGTGAGGAGAAGAAGAACTGATAGACGCCAGAAGCCGGAGCTCTGAATATCCCGGTGCGAGTGTTGAAAGCCCCTCCTTGATTCACGTACACTTTCCTGTACATAATCCTGTTCACTTTTCCTGAGATGCTGCCCGGGTAGGTGACAAAGAAATGGACGTTCACTTTCACTACAGACCACAAGGGAAGAAAATGCTGCGTTATTTTTCTTAAAAAGTAGATAATTTTAATAATACACACTGCATGTTCACAGTGTGATTGGTGATAGTAAAACATGACTCACCTCTCCTTTTGTTTTTCTTACACATCCAGGTGATTTTGTCTCTGCTGATGCACGACTCAGACTTTCTGCACTTTCCACAGACAAGTGTGTTCACATCTGAAAGCACGGTGTAGAGTCAATAGCATATATGTAAATAGCCTACCTCAAATAGGATTAAAAATCCATGCGCATCCTATTTTACCTGCACAATATGCCATATGGCAAGCTACGGGTTTGCCAAACTTGTAGACATAGTAGTTTCCCCTACATGCTTTCACTTGAATGGGAGGAGATTTGAACAAACAGCAGTTGTTTTTCCAGTTTCCACAAACGTGGCGGGTGACCACCCCATCTCGTACGCGGGGATGACGGCCGGCGAGCCACAGCGGAGCGTGCGTGCCACACATTTCTTTTTTCACGCACCTCTCGGGCATCTGGATGGGTTTTCCGCGGTAGAAGAGACGGTACCAGCCCTTCCACTGGACACGGCGATCACAAGCAACATCCCGCGTGGTGTAGTTCGTGGCTCTCCAGGCTTGGTCCAGCACGGTATAGTGATTGCAGGGGTCAAAGGATTCGACACTGTCATCCACACCAGAGCCTTCATCTCCATCTCCATCCTGAGTGAGGGTATACAGCAAATGACTGCTGCCTATCAAAAACAGACATAAATAGCCCCTTTTTTGTATATGGACTGGATAGTATTAATTAATTAGCTTTGACCAACCTTTTTAAATTATTATTATTATTATTTATTTTATTATTATCATTTTTTGATACACTTACATTTACAATCCTTTATATTTGAACTTATTTTTAAATTAATTAACAGCATCCTATCATTTTTATTAATATTAATATTAATTTATTTTAATAATAAACATTTAATTAACATTTTAATACATAATTAAACATTAATTATTAACAAACAAATTATTATTTATTATTGTTATTATTAATATTAATAAATACATTTAAAGCATACAGGGATTTTTGTACCTGTTTGTAGTGATGTCAAATTCATTTCCACGTCTGTATCGATAGGCTTTTGTGAACAGTGTGGTAATGCCTGCGACAAAACAATATAGTTTTTGGAGAAAATTTCACAATAGCATAGAATTCTTTAATCTTTTTCTTTGATCTGTAAATATTAATTTGACCTGGTTTAAGGCTTCTTGCTTTTGTTTCAGTGCTGCTTGTTCGTGTTTCAAACTTTCCATCTCCTAAATAAATACAGAGAACAAAATACAATGACCACTCTCCCGTATGAAAGTGAAATGTTGAGCACACCGTTTTTAAATTCACCACTACCTTATACACAAAAGCAAGTTGCTCCTGCAAAGGCTGGTCAACCATATTCCAAGCTCTGAATGTGTACTGAAAAACAATGTAATGAAATATTATGAAATAACAGAATTTAATATATTTTCTGTACAACTGCAGTTTTAATGTAAGAATATTGTAAAGTGTTGGTCTCATTTGTTTAGAAACATTATTTTATTAACCAAATCAATGCTTACTGAAATATCTCTTTTCGCCGTGTTAGCTGCACAGACAACCAGAACGGTTAGGACTTGAACGCATAAGGAAAGCATCTAAAGGCAAGAGTAAAAAACCGCATTAGGCTTTATATTATTTGCATATACAAAAAAAGTAGAGTAAATAATAATAGGCCTAATATTTTTCCTTAATCAAGAAGGCAAACGCTTGAGATTTTAAGATTTCATGTGGGTTTTTTTTATTTGATTTTTATAAATTCTGAACATTTTAAGCTTACCTTTTCACAAAGAGCAGATCTCTATGCGTTATGCAAGTCAAGTATATAGAATACAGTTTATATACTGCACTAGATTATGGGTGGACACTACTGCCATGCAAAAGGAAGTCGCTGGTTTGACTTTCACACCAGTATTCTCTTACATGAGACTGGTGACACTCTTCACAAATAAGGTGCTAACATGCACATGAAAAAGAGCCACAAGCAGTTTTTGAACTCATGAGGTCAGCAGAAAACAATTGGCGCTAAAATGGATTTGTATATGTGCAGGCAAAATACTACTGAAGTTGCATGATGCAAATGTAAAACAAAAATAAAAAGGAGACAATGTGTTAAAATATTTTAAAGGGTTCAAGGTTAAGGCTAGGTCAGTGTTTTGCATTAAACTTCTTTTTTAATAAGCTTTTTATAACAGACCAGGCTTTAGTTATGCATTAGCAAGTCAACAATTGCTTACACTCACTTCCTGCAATTTAACAAGTTATTTGACAGTTAGACTTATGCTTTTGCAAGTATAATTCAGAAACCACATGTCAAGACAACGGTTAGAGCAAAAAAACCTATTAATGCATCATCAGCAAAATAGGGCTCAAAAAGCACTCCTTTTTGCACAAACACACATTATGTTAAAATTGTATCCATAATAGCACTTTAAATCTATTCTGCTTTGCTGTCTAATGTTTACAAATGAATATTAGCTTCCTATTAGATTACTTTCACATTTAAAAACAGTGAGAAACTGGGTTCAAAATGACCAGTGGGGAGACAAACGCCCATTGAGGATGATTTAAAGAGTAATAATAAAGCATAAATGATAGTGAGGAGGAAAAGCTTCATGGAAAATGTG
Source organism: Enteromius viviparus (assembly GCA_032353835.1). Classification (NCBI taxonomy): domain Eukaryota; kingdom Metazoa; phylum Chordata; class Actinopteri; order Cypriniformes; family Cyprinidae; genus Enteromius; species Enteromius viviparus. The sequence continues at coordinate 1,339,855 of JAUCNO010000082.1, read as the reverse complement.
TGTTTACTTTGACTAATAGAAATGACTGCCAGTGTCTGGGAAAAGATGCAGCAATATCTTAAAATAATAATTAATATCTGCCAACACCAAAAGCCACCACTAGGTGGTGACCTCTAACCTATTAAAAACAGTTGGGATTTACAATTTAGCTGGACAGGAAATTGTAAATTACAAACCTGATAGAGATAATGCATAACCACGTACCATAATATACACTTTGACAATTAAACATTTTCGGGAGAATTTATCTAATGATGGAATGATCACAAAACAGTAAAGAATTACATTATTGTCTTACTTAAAATTACATATCAGTGGCTGAAGTCTACATATTAATACCTACAGTACTGAAAGGTTACCACCTGTAATTTTAATTTGAGAGCGTAGAGAACAAACAGCATCCACTGTTATCTCATCTGTGCATATTAATGCAATAGAGTCAACAGAACATTGTGCTTTCTGATTCCTTAACTGTAAAAACCATGCCACAAATCGTTTGGTTATGTATTAAACCTTCCGGCAGTAACCTTAACTCTCACTGTCAACAGAGCAGTCGATTGTGTGATTAGATAAGACCAGGCCAGTCAGTACAATAGTCCACCCAGAAAAAACATTGTTCATGTTTTGATGTGAAGCACAGGCCTCAGTCTTTTTACATAAGCAGGAGACATCAGTAAACAGCCCTGGGGAATGACAGGCATGCCAGAATGAGAACAGCCGCCTGGACAAACCGATTACAGCCTGTTGTGAACTGTGATATGTTTGCATACATTACTCACCCCTACCCCACCCGACGACCTCTCCATCTAAACTCACCTGCAGACAAACACGTACCCTCGATCCTTTATGGCCTGTTTTGAAGGCTGTACCTTTCCTATTGAGAACTGCATACGGTTGCTCATTGCTGTTCGCACGTCTCTGTAGATTCTAGCACAAGAGGTTTTTAACAGCTGCTTAAGCAGCTCTATGAAGGGAAGCCATCTGTTTGAGTTTCCTTTTAATGCTTAGATACTCATGCAGTCTTATGTATCTGTGTGGGTATATATAGCAAGAAAGCAATTTAAAAGGAAATATTGGTAATATACGCTCTAAAAAAGATTATAATAGTATTAGAAAATGAAAGTCATTTACTTACCTCCTTGTTGTTCCAAAGCAGAATGACTGTCTCTTTAAAAGAAGATCATTTGAGTCATGTGTGACATTTTTCTAAATATCTTCTTTTCGTGTTCTATAGAAAAAGTAATATATCGTGGGCTTAGAATGACATGAGGGTGAATTACTGTTGTAGCTTTGGATAGAATTCTGACAAAAATATGAGATAGGCCATAATAGAATAATAGATATAATAATCATTTGGCTATTCTAAAATAATCATCATAAACAATAATCAATAATCAAATCAAAAGTCAATTATTATGTCAAAATAATGTCATATTAAGTCATAATATCACATAAAATGTGTAGATTATGAGATAAAATGTAAAGGAAAAAAATGAAAGTATGTGATGACTTAATTATGAAAAAAGATGAATAAAAAGTAAAAATTATGACTTAATGGTAAAAGGTTACAAGCTAAACATAATTAACAGAAGTTAAATATGAGATATAAGTCATATTATGACAGGAGAAAACGTGGAAAAAAAAACATTTTTACTTGTCATAATTATGATTTTTCTTTTTGCCTTAATTGAGATTCATAAAAATAACATTTGTGTCGGTGTGATAGATACTATGAGGTTATTATCCCAGTGATGTATCATTATTTCTGTAAATTATTTTTTTTAAAGTGCACTCATAGAAATAAAGGTACAATCCAGATCAGACGGTGTACCAGCACACAGAGATGATCTTCATCAGAACACCTAGATGATCCGTGGACAGATTGCCAGATCCAGATGCACACACACATTATAAGTTGTTACACAATCCAACATGTTTAAAATTGAACTGGAAATTAGGTGCTGGGCGTCCGGCCAGAGGAGAACTGGACCCAACTAAGCCTGGTTCTCACAAGGTTTTTTTCCCCATTCTCTCATGGATGGGGTTTTGGTTCCTTGCCGCTGTCGCCTCTGGCTTACTTAGTTGGGGACACCTGATTTCCAGTGATTATCGTTGTCTTGACTACAGAGAGCGTCTCTGCATTTGATAAATAAAGTTTAATTCTCATCATTGTACATTACCATTACGCTGTTGTTCTATTTGATAATGTTCAGTGCTTTGTTACAATCTGTATTGTTAAAAGCGCTATAGAAATAAAAGTGACTTGACTTGACTTGACTATTATATTATATTAATATTTAATATTTTTGCTCATGACCATGGCTGTGTATCTCAGCTTGAATTTGTTTGGAAGTTAATCAGGGTTCTTTATTCACCATTCAAAAAATCTATCTGCCACGATTAAGGAGGAGACGAGAACAAGCGGATCCAAGTGCAGGCTATGTAATTAAACACAGGGTCAGAACAGGCAGAGTAGTGGCAACAGCAAACAGACGTATCAGAGGCAAAAACACAAGAATAGTCCAATAGGCAAGCAGTGGTTGGGTGAACGGCAAACAGTATTCAGAAGGGCAAGGCAAAGTTGATAACAAGCAATCTAAATAAACAATGACAAGGCTTACAGAGGGAAAAACAAATGTTCATATTAAGAGTCCTGTTGTAAAACTTTTTCATGAGGCCAGGAGACACTTTGGATTTGGAAGAAGAATTTTCTCTTTATTCTGAAAATCTTCTTCTTGCGCTGTAGTCTTCAAAGTAATCTGACTAAGGCTTAAATGCCTTGTCGTTTATGTGGGGAACCAACCACATAAATATGCAGAATTATTATTTAATTTCCTCACTGGTCAACATAGAGAACAGAAACTGCAAGCCAACGTAGAGCTGGCGCCAAGTTGTCTGTCTGAACATACTCTCTCGGAAAGGGGGAAAAGGACCCCCTGACAGGTTTACGACCTTTCAAAGATCTATCTGTATTCTCAGACTCACTGACCAAACATTGAACTCGTAAATGATGGACTCCAGCGATTCTTAGTGACACTAAAGACAATTCACGCACAAACGCTAAGTCACAGCATCCTGACCATCTGGCTTCGAGTGTGAACTCTAACCTTTGGACATGTAAATTTCTAATAAAAGACAATCTGCGCAAACAATGGTCGGATTTATTCACTGGGAACTGCAAAACTGATGAGCGAACGAATGAATGAAACTAGAGACAGGAGGTTATCTAGGTGTATTTGATATGCCAGGATAGCTGTTGAAACATTGAATCACTTCCTAGGCAGGAGAGATCTATATTTGTAACCATAAAGAAGTTATTAAACTTTATTAAAGTTTAGATATTAAACCTTGGGACCACCTTCTTCGGAAACTGTGTAATGCATGTTAATGACCCAGCATATGCATTGCGACGGAACCAATCACAGCTAAGGGGCCGCCCTCAACGCTCCCGGATTGAACCTCACGCTTCGCGGGAGGAACGAATACCCAAAGTTTAAAATGGCTGCACAGCGGCAGAAACATCGTCACAAAACATCGTCTTGAAATCCATCACCTTGGACCGGGAGGAAACAACAACTCCAAACTCCAACTCCATATCTCGAAAGAAAGGGAAGCCACAGCCTAGCTCTGCTAAGCAACTTTGGAGAAACTTATAAGAAGTTCAAGCCAATCTCTTTGCCAAGAAACCGGATGCCTCCGCTCTCTCCTTCCGAGACAACACTTTAAACTGTTTAAACTACAGAAGATCCAAACAAGTCAACTGCAACGAACTCTTTGAACCCATCGGCTGCAAGAGCAAGGACACCCGCCTCAGACAAGAGCATTCACTGTTTGGTAACACAACATTCCATTCTTTGCTGACGGTGCTACTCAGATTTGAAGTAAATTAGACAGAGACTTTCTGCTAAAGTGTTCTTTGTTGGTCGGGCTCTAAGACGAGTACTAGCAAATGTTTGATCATTTCAGAAACTTAATTTCCCATCTTTAGACAGTGTGTGAATGCTTGTGTGAATGTGTCGCGTTAAATCCTAGGTAGCAATGTGTAAAGTACATTATTTTTCAACGAATAAATTGTGTTCTTTCATTTATTAAGAAATAACTGTTTTGTGTTTTGGAAAGTCAATATTGCCGAAAGAATCTAAGCTACCATGCTCAGAAGGATATCATATAGTTCTTTTGTTTGTTGGCCACGGATTAAAGTAACTGTCTAAATATACTTATTGGTTAAGAAGCTGGACGCATTAATTAACTAAGTGTATTTCATGTTTCAAACTTACGATAAACTGCTATCAAGTGACTCTTTGAGCTCATTTGCATAGACTACCATAGAGCTAATGCAAAAAGGGAAATTTTAACTGTAAAGTACTTCCCCAGAATAAATTAATAAATTAATTTGTTGATTAGTTACCCTTTATTAATTTTTACACAACTGAATTTATATTTGTGCAGGATTTGTAAGCAATGCTTATACCATCCTGTCACAAATACCATCAGATACAAACTTCTTTTCAGTAGTGGACTTGGTAAATGCATTTTTATCAAGTATCTAAGTGGCAAAAAGGAGCCAGTACTGATTTGCATCTGAATTTGAAAACAAGAGCTACTGATGTTTTTTAGATAAGAGCTCAGGAGTAGGCAGAAAGCTAAGATGCAACGAAACACTGAAAATAAGTTTGGGAAAATTAAATTGTTAAAAGGAACTGATCATTATGATACATTAAAGATTTGTGTATTGCTTCATGAAGCAGACAGACACTAAATTTTTTGAGACATTTGGATAAAGAGGGCCACATGGTCAGCGTGTTAAAATTAAAGTTTGTTAAACAGAAAAGTATTATTTTTGGGAAATGTCATAACAACAAACAGCAAAATCATTATCTGGCAGACAAATTTAGGGCATAAAGAATGTCAAAAACCAATCACAACAAACAAATGATGTTATTTTTGGGAATGTGTTAGTATTGCATTTATTATAAATTATAAAATTTAGGAGAAGCCCCTGAGAAGCCTGACACCACAGGACAGGGCCTGAAATAGACAGCGAAATAATCCCACAGGGAAAATCAGATCAGATAAAAGGAAAACATGAATTTGTGAATAAGACAATAACACAAGTGTGGAATTTTGAGGCATGAGAAAACACTGTGCCATAATCAGACTCTAAAAACCAAATTAGCAAAATGTTGTGAGGAAACCGGACTCAAAAGGGGAAAAAACACTACCAATGTACCTCATGTAAAATTGAATGAGGGAGCGGGAAAGATCAAATCTGAGCCCGTATGAAATTGTGGTTTGATTGAGACCACCACACATGGGCCTAGAAAGAGGGAAACAGTTGCTGCCATCCACAGGTTTGTGTGAATGTAACATGTTGATTGAGTGCGAGGGAATGTCTTGTCTGTTGTCTAACATTTTCTGTGCAGGTGAGAGCAGTGCAGCAAAGGCTGCAGAAAGGCCACTGTATGCCGGGAAGCATGGAGACTTTGGGGTGATGAGGAACTTCAGATGCAGAAGCTGGAGATCGAAACGGCGAAGGGGACCGTTGCCAGGTGTTTCTGATCAAGCAAACGGCCATGAAGGGGGCTGAGAGAACAACGTGGGTGCATGCCAGCCGCACCAGGAGAGTTGCATCAGTGCCACAGAGGAAGAGAACCAACACAACGACGAGGAGATCCAGCCCTCGATCAAGCTACAAGAGGAAGAAAGCCGCACTGACTGTAACCTCTCTAAAAGAAACCAGATCCCATAGCAGATGACAGGACACAATATTGGAAACATCGGGTTGTTTTACCATTCCAGATTATAGTGTTAATATCAGTTATTATCACTGAAAAAATGTCACACACGAGAAGGGCCGTAAAAAGCGCCTGAACGTGTTGAAAGGGGAAAACTATTGACAATGATTACAGCAGTAGTGTGATGAACTCTCTGAGATGGATCCATTTGCAGGCTTTTATTATATCAAAGTCGTACAGGCGGAAGTCAGAAGCTGCTGAGTTCTGGAAGGAGCCACAGAGGTGCGGCTTGTAACAGAGCCCCCCCCCCTGCGAGCGGCTCCTGAAGCAAGGGCGAGTCCGGCGCCGGGGCCTGCCGCAGGGTCTGGGAGCTGGTCGGTTGGGGTGCCTTTGATGAAAGTCCTCGGTAAGTGAGGGATCCAGGATGTTGTCGCCGTTTACCCAAGACCTCTCCTCGGGTCCGTAGCCCTCCCAGTCCACCAAGTACTGCAGGATCCTTCCCCGGCGCCGGGAGTCCAGGATTTTGTGTACCTGGTAGATGTCTTCTGTTTCGGTGGTGAGGGGGGGAGCCTCCGGGACCGCAGACTCGTCTAGGACCTCCGGAACTTCGGGGGCAGCAGCGGGCTTGAGGAGAGAGGTATGGAAAGTGGGTGAGATACGGTAATTTTCAGGAAGATCTAAACGGTATGATCCAGGAGAAATTTGACGGATAATTTTGAATGGACCCACGTACCTTGGACTCAGCTTGCGGCTGGGAAGATGAAGGTCTCGGGTCGGTAGCCTGACGTAAGACTCACGTTTATTCCAAGCTGGGTGCAGAATGCCTTCCATACCCGAGATGTTAATTGCGGACCTCGGTCTGAAACAATGTCTTCCGGTAATCCATAATAGCGGAAGACCTGTTCTAAGAGGGTCTGAGCCATCTCCCAGGCGGTGGGCAGCTTAGGTAGGGGTATGAGGCGACAGGCTTTAGAAAAACGGTCGATAACAGTTAGGATCACGGTGTGGTTGTTGGAAGGTGGCATGTCGGTTATGAAGTCGATGGAAAGATGTGACCATGGTCTCTGGGTCACTGGCAGGGGACAGAGTAGGCCAGCCGGGCGTAGCCGGGAGGACTTGGAGACCTGACAAACGTTACAGTTCCTGACATAAGCTGACACATCGGGTTTGAGGGTTGGCCACCAGAAGCGGTTATTTACTAAGTCGGCTGTGGTAAGGATGCCTGGTTGACCAGAACTGGGGTGTTCGTGGACGAGCTGTAGGACACGTTTACGGAGGGGTTCGGGAACAAATGTCTTGTGGCAGGGCATTCAGGAGGGATGGGCTCAGTCCCCTGTGATTCTTGGATCTCCTGCATAATGTCCCATTGAACAGGAGCCACAATGATAGAGGGTGGCAGGATGGTTTCTGGGCCAGACAGGGATTGAGGAGAATCGTGAAGGCGTGAGAGGGCATCAGCTTTCTGGTTCTTAGAGCCGGGTCTGTATGTAACCTGGAAGTCGAAGCGGGCAAAGAATAGGGACCAACGGGCTTGCCAGGCATTCAGTCTTTTGGCGTTCTTAAGATATTCAAGGTTTCGGTGATCCGTCAGGACTAGAAACATCTCTCGAGCGCCCTCTAGCCAATGCCGCCACTCCTCAAGCGCTGCCTTGAGGGCCAGAAGCTCGCGATCCCCGACGTCGTAATTCCTCTCTGCAGGGTTGAGCTTGCGGGAGTACAACGCGCAAGGAAACAACTTGGCCGGTTGACCGTATCTCTGGGACAGGACTGCTCCTATGCCTGTGCTTGATGTGTCCACTTCTACTATGAACTGCCGTTGAGGGTCTGGGTGTTTGAGGATGGGAGCCGTGGTGAATCGGCTTTAACTCTTGGAAGGCCTGTTCACTTTGTGGGGTCCAGGGTAGGCGTTTGTAGTGATGTTTAGTGAGATCAGTTAAGGGTGCTGCGATTTTACTGAAGTCCCTGATGAAGCGACGGTAAAAGTTGGCAAAGCCCAAGAAACGTTGCATTTCTTTGATTGTCTGCGGTTGAGGCCATTCAGTTACATCATCACGAACATGATGTACGTGACTGGGGAGATCTGGCGAGTAAATCAAGATGTCGTCTATATAAACTATGACGAAACGATTGAGCATGTCTCTGAAAATATCATTAACAAAAGCTTGGAAGACCGCCGGACTGCTGGAGAGACCGAAGGGCATAACCACGTACTCGTAGTGCCCATTGGTGGTTGAGAAGGCGGTCTTCCACTCGTCCCCCTCTCTGATGCGGATCAAGTTGTATGCGTTGCGGAGATCCAGCTTGGTAAAGTAGCGTGCCGACCTAAGTTGTTCAAGGGCTGCGGGTACTAGGGGCAGAGGATAACGGAATTTGACGGTTATGTTGTTGAGGGACCTGTAGTCGATGCACGGACGTAACCCGCCGTCCTTCTTTTTTACAAAGAAGAATCCCACCTTCACCCACCACAAGCAGGTGATGTGGAGGGCCGGATGAACCCCTTATCTAATTCTTCTTTTATGTAGGCCTCCATGCAGGTTGACTCAGGTTCAGATAAGGGAAACACCCTGCCTCGGCTAGGTTGGCAGCCGGGTAGGAGGTTGATGGCGCAGTCAGTAGGCCGATGGGGTGGTAATTGAGTGGCGCGAGCCTGGCTGAAGGCTATGCAGAGGTCGTGATATTCAGGGGGCAGGCCGGTGAGGTCGATGTCTTCGAGGGTCTCTGGTTTGGGAGTAGGTTGTTGAAGGCAGTGAAGGAGGCAGTATTCTGACCACTGGGTTATTTGGCGTGTCTGCCAGCAGATGGTAGGGTTATGGGTTTTCAGCCAAGGCAGTCCGAGAATTACTGGGTGCTCAGGTGACTGGATCAGGTGTAGACAGATTATTTCCGTGTGGAGGGAGCTGGTGCGAAGGGTGATTGTAGTCTGCTGCGTGATGCGCCCTGTGCCTAAGGGCCGGCCGTCGAGGGCTGCAACCGCCATATTAGGGGAACATGTGGAGAGAGGGAGACCATATTTAGTGACGAAACCCTCATTGATGAAGTTCCCTGCTGCCCCTGAGTCTACAAAAGCTTCATTGTCTATTTTAACGTCTTTATAAATCAGTTGAACGTTTATTTTCATAACTAGGTTGATTGAAACAGCACTCACCTGAAGGGTCCTGGGTAACGGTGGTCATGTGGGGCAGGTTGCTCGGATATGTCCGGGTTGGCCGCAGTATAGACACAGGTTATTCATCAAACGACGGTCCCGCTCCTCGTGGGAGAGCTGAGTGGAGCCAATTTGCATAGGCTCAGCTGACGGCTGATTGACTCGAGTGGAGTTGTATGGGGTTTGTATGCGACGAGGTCTACATGACCGGAGAATATGGTCCGTCCTTATGGCTACCTCCAGGAACTCAGACAGATTTATGTCCAGATCGCAACTGGCTAACTCAACTTGTAGTTCCTCCCTTAGCCCTCGGCAGTAGATTGTCAGTAGGGGGTCGGCGTCCCAGCCCGTGTGCGCTGCTAGCGTGCGGAAAGTCATGGTGTAATCTGCAGCGGACATGTTACCTTGTTTTAGGGACATTAACTCGTCCTTAGCATCCTTGCCATCAACGGAGTGGTCGAACACCTCCCTGAATTCTCTGATGAAGTTACGGTTAGGAGGGAACGCCATGTTTCCTTTCCACAAAGCAGTAGCCCAATCCAGTGCCTTTCCAGTCAGAAGCGAACAGATGAGTGCAACTTTACTTCCCTCAGTGGTGTAGTTCAAAGGCTGCTGATTCATGTATATATCGCACTGAAGGAGAAACCCCTTGCACTTGCCTGCTGCTCCGTCGTATTTGTCGGGTAAGGAGACCCGCGCCGGGGTGACGGGTGCGGTGGCTGCCGCTGGGGGTGGCTGCACTGCGGGAGGAGCGGGAGGCGAGGCCGCGGCTTGAGTGAGGGCCGCAGTGGCAGTGGTGAGCGTCTGAATGGAACGCACAAGCTCGTCGGTCAGGGCAGGTTAACTTCTCAAGCTGTGCTTGGTGAGTAGATAACATTGAAGCTTGACGTCCCATTTCACCCATCATGTGATAAAAAGCCGCTGGATCCGGTGGCGGCGAAGTTTTCTGTGATCAACTCTCTGAGTCAGATGGATCCATTTGCAGGCTTTTATTATATCAAAGTCGTACAGGCGGAAGTCAGAAACCAGGCAGACAATAACAGTAGGGATAATCCAGTACTCACAAACAGGAAACAGGCAGAAAGTCGGGGCAGGTGGAGATCATTCAGAAAGTCCAGATAAACAGTCCAGGTAGTCAATAAATCCAAAAAACCAACGGGGAATAACGCTCAGAATTGTTCGCCAGGCAAATCAAAACTTCGCGGCTTTTAAAGCCCGAAAAAGGATGGAGAAACAAGCGGAAGAGTCCAAGGTGCGTGGGCAAAAAAGGTCCAGGTAGGAACTAAAATTCCGGGGAGGGTTCCCGCTGCTGAGTTCCGGAGGGAGCCACAGAGATGCGGCTTGTGACACTTATGGTGGGAAAATAAATAAATAAAAAAAACTTAATTGTTTTCTCTGTAATACTCATTGATCATTTTCCACATTAAATTTGTAAATAGCTAAAGTCAGTTAAAGTAGTAAATAATATGCGATAAATTACCAGCATGGGCAATGCATCTTTTTTTAATCCTTTTAGACGATAAGTTGATAATTTGAAATTTGATTTCTTATTTTTTCTTAACAAACCAAAATTAGGTCTCTCTGGTATTATTCTAAATTAGATCAAGATGTATATTGGGAAAAGTTTAATAATTTATTAAAATAGCTGACTGTGAACTAATGAAATAATAAGTACAACACAGTAGGCTGCCCCTGAAATATAGAACATAAAAGTAAAGAACCTAGGTGAGATTTTGGACTATGATTTTAGTTTAAATGTCACATTAATCAACTGAATAAAACATTATTGATTATTTTTGTCTCGTTTTTCTCGTTTTGATTACTTAAATGGTATGTGACTTACTTCTAAGCTATAACACAAAATTCAGCAGCCTAAGTACCAAAGAAATTAAAGAGAGGAGATCGTTTTTTGGTCTTAATACAATTTAGTTAACTACTGTGTAAATCAACGTGGCAAATGTTGAGTTTTGTATTGTATCTTTCTCTTGTACAGCGCTATGACCTGAATTTTGTGTATTCAGAAAGGTATGTAAAGTTTGGTAAATGTCTTACTATTATGTAATAACAGAAAGCACCATGTAGGCAGAAAGGACTACAACGGACACCACCACAACAGAAAGTACAACCACTGGCACAACAACTCCAGAAAGTACTACCCCAGAGACAACAACAACAGAAAGCACAACATCTGAATGAACAACAGGCAGCAGCCGCACCACCATTGGTAGCGCAAAAGCACTATAGCTAAGAGAAAAACAAATTAATACAAGCCATTGATATTTTAAAATTTCTTCTTAAACTTAATTCTATACATAGTAGCTTCAGACAAACTCAAAATAAGATCCATATTTTATAAAGTGCAGTGAAAAAATAAATGCTCATGTCAGGTTACCATGAGACACTAATACATAACATTTAGGCACTTTATATAAAATAATGCACTCTGAAAGGCAATTATTGTGTAACTATTTGATTTAAATAGATAATCTTACAATTTGTTAAATCATTCTTCTTTAAAAGGTGTGACGATTTAGCAATTTTATAATGTAATAAAATAAGTCTACTGGATGTAATATTGATAAAATGTCTATAAAAAAATCAAATATAAATATATCTACAGCCTGAAGATGTGAGTGTTCACTGAGAATTAATAAAAAAAATATTTTGCAAACTGTTTCCCAATCATATTCCTAACTTGACCCTACACCTAAAGTATGTTTTTTAAATGGTAGGAA
>JAUCNO010000082.1:1288491-1322128 GCA_032353835.1 Enteromius viviparus | reverse complement strand
GCAGGTTGTCGACTGCAAGTGACGTAGCAAGGTGCCTGAGAGTGCAGGTGTCGAGTGCAAGTGACGACATCAGCACAGAGGAAGTTTGGGTGGCTGAGAGTGCACGTCTGAGAGTGCACGTCTGAGAGTGCAGGTGCAGGTCTGCAGCCAGACCCTATTGCCTATCGGAGGTAGACTGGAGAAAAACATCATTCATATAAAAGTAATTATAAATGTGTCGGGGGAAATCAGAAATTTTAAATAATTTGTTTTTTTGTTTTTTTCCCAGGAGTTCGTGTCGCAAAGATGAATATGACAATCACTCCAAATGTAACTTAAAGGTCAACTTAATGGATTACGATTAGGTTATAATTAAGGAGTTTTTGTTTTTAATTTGTTTCTATTGATACATTTAACATATCTTTGTGGTTCGTTTTTTGCTCCAGAAAATTACGCTTTGTTGATATTGCACACAAATAAAAGTAGACCCTTTACAGATCCGAGTGATGCATGTTACCTTTATCAGAAAAAAATGACATTGAATCCCTTTTGTTTTCACTGAAAGAATAAAAGTCGTTTAGGCAAGTCGTGATGATTTGAAAAGGCATCAGCTCACTTTCTGCCGCTGGTCGTGACTTTTAAAAAACAAAAACGTATAGGCTATTTAACAACCAAAACATCTTAAGTTATGTATACAACCCTGTTCCTTGAAGGAACGGAACGCTGCGTCGACGAGACGCTTTGGTAACGCTCTGAATCGTGTGTGGAATCAGCCAATGATGAGTTGGGATGTCATGGTGGGTGACGTCACTGGCCAGGAAGCATATAAGCGCGTGGAAAACGCCGGCCAAATAGATCCTGTCATGAAGTGGAGCGCCTGCAGGGGATAGCAGGGCCTTCCAGGCCGCCACACCGCGTGTCGAGTGCGCTCTGACTTCTAGCCTCGGCGGGAATCCAGAGGACTCAAATGATAGGTTGATGGCATCCACTATCCAACGGCTTAAAGTCTGTTTGGTTACTGGGAGCACCTTTTTGGCTGCCACCATTGCTGCCTTTGTGGCACACAATGAGAGATCAGCGGTTCTCTTTAGTTCTTTCATCCAGCTCTTTCAGTAGGTCGGCTTGGTACGCCTTTAACACGCCCATGGTGTGCAAACACACACCAGCCAAACCTACTGTTTAGTACCCCCCGCCCACCAGCATTTTAAACGTAATACTTAAAGGCTTGGAAGGCTGGAATGGAGCCTTAAAGACTGTGTAGAGAGAGAGAGATGGCTCGCAAACAAGCGTCTACTCAACTCATAGCAAAGTCTTATAACCTGCCTTTTTTTTTTCATCCTTATTAATTTATTCAGAGGGATGAAAACTAGCCGTGAATGGCCAGTATGGAAATCGTGATAAAAACGGCAGGCTTCTCTTGAAGGCATTTATTTGGCAGCATCTGTAAAGACATTTAATTTCTCATTTGATACAACGCCATTACTTTTCATCTCTGCTGCCGCTCTATTTTTAGATCAAAGGCAGCGCGATACACCGATTTCAAGCCTCATACTGGGGTGAGGAGGAGTCCGTAGTCTCCTCAGCACCCTCCATCTCTTCTGCCTCGGATGAAGAGAGGAGCAGCGCTGCGCCGCCCTGATGAGGGGAAGTAGCAGAACGTTCTTCCTTTCCCGTCTGGCTAGCACCCGATCCTGATGCAGAGGAGTGAGATAGGGTTCATCTGTCTTAGTCTCCTCGTGTTCAAGACCGGCTTGCATTCCCCACGAATGCCGCCGCTGCCCTGCCTTGGCATGAGTGGGAACAGCGCCGCGGGGATTGCTTCCTCATCGTAAACAAGAGCCCTCCAGGAGCGAAGCACACGCAGCGACACTCTCTCACAGTGTCTGCAGCTCTCCTCATTATCTTCTTTTTTTTTGCTAAAGACCTGCTCTGCATGTCTCGCTCCCATGCAGCCAACACAGAGAGTGTGTGTATCCTCGGTGAGGACATAAAAGTTGCACGGTGGTGCACACACACTACTGTGAGCTGTTTTCACCCCATTAGTTTTACTTTGTTTTAAAGGACATTTTCTCTGACAAAGTTTGTTCTATAGACAGAGACACAGGCTTTTTCAGCACACACACACACACACACACACACAGAGCTTCGCTGAATGACAGAAAGTGACGTCACCCGCCATGACGTCCCAACTCATCGTTGGCTGATTCCACACACGATTCAGAGCCGTCACGGTGAGGGCGTTCCCAAAGCGCCTCGTCGACGCAGCTCGATTTCCTGAAAAGGAACTGCTCCAAACGTTTTTCTAAATTGGCTTTAAAGAAAAACTAAAGGAAAAAAAATAATTTTGCCATTTCACACAAAACTAAACTATATTAATAGCTAAAAGAGAAGTTAAGACTGGTCAGAGCAGCAATATTTTGAGTAAGTTCTTTACATGTCTGTATATTTCGATTAAAATCGCCATGGGCCACCTATGTTAATACGATTATGCTTGCTGAGATTATGAACATAATCGCATATATTATAATCAAAGTATTGCATTTACATGAGGTAAAGTTTAATCGCAATTTTACCAAAATCTCATTATAATTGCAATTAGAGGGTCCATGTAAACACAATGTCCTCCAATAATGCCAACACTGCCATTGCCAGAGACTAAGGGTTGTATACATTTGCAAATGCTTTTATATGTTCTAAATCACATTAAAAATTGTGTCAATTAACCCATTTTATCAATTCTAAATTAATATCAATGTTTTTCACATGTGTTAGTTGTAACATTCAGCTGGACGTGCCAGCACAGCTCTGTTTGGCACTCCAGCTTTCTATGCTCTCTGTGTGTGTTTTGTCTGTTTTTATTCCTGGACTCCATTCTCCATAATGCACCTCTACTCGCAGCTGTTGCTCGTTTGGTTCAATGATTCAATTAGCTCCACCTGTATATATACCTGTCTGTTTGTCTGTCTGTCACGGATCATTGTTTATATGTATTGCCGTAATACACTGTTTTTTCTTTCGTGTTTTCAAGTAATTGTTCTGGATTTCTCGTTACCGACCTTTGCTCAACTTGAATTTATGTCTCACCCCTCGGATTACGCATTTATTGTTAAACTGACCCACACTTCCCTTATGACCATGTTTCTGTATCTGCCTACGTTGAACCTGTCCGCTAACGATTGACTCTGTCTGTTTCACTCCGTATCTCATTAAAAACTCTTGTACTTGAATCCGAATGACTCCTCGTTCTTGATCATCGTTACACCCAGTCTGATAAGTCTATATTTACATATTTTGGCAATATTGTCACTGCAAAACTACCAATGGGATAAAACAACATCAGACCCCACTGATTTCTACTGCATAAACAAAATTCTTTAAAATATCTTTCTACAAAAGAAAGTCATGCAGGTTTGGAATATCATAAACAATGGAATGGTGTAAATAATAGAATAGTATTCTTCTCCTAAAAAAAAAAGAAAAAAAATTACAGAAATTTCCATTTCAAATTTTGTGTGAACTATCACTTTAAGTAAGGTTTAAATCTACCTTTAGGTGAATGACTGCATCAGTACCATGTCCCTCCATAGAGTACAGCTGAAGATCACCCTGGAAGTACTTGGCATAGAGTCGAGAAATGGGCAACCCATAACCAAACCCAGCCTGTGGACAAAAGTTGGCTAATATTATTAAGAGGCAGTGTTATAAGTATCACTGAGATTACTGAACTATTATATATACTGTATATATATATAAAAAAAAATTTCAGCTATTATTTTAGTAATTCTGATGCATTTTTGTTTTTATATATAAAAATGCCTATACACTTAAATGTATTATTTCAGTTTTAAACTAATTAAAAATTAGAAATTATACTTTCTTTATAATAGCTCAAATAAAAAATAAAGCTTTTAATTGATGCCTATTTTATTTTTATTAACAAAAATGTTTTCATGGTTTTTATTGGTTTAAGCTAACCATAATAACCCTCTAAAGTGGGCGTCTATTTAATATATGTAAATTGCAATCCCATTTGTATTTAATGTGTAATGCAGTGAAGTCTCACCAGGGGAGCCCTATGTTTATCATCCATCTGGGGTTTTGGTGCCGTGGAGTACATGTAACTGAAGAGATTTTCCATCTTCCTGAAGGGAACTCCACCACCTCGGTCACTCATCTACAAAGACAAAGATGACATTATCAGAATTATAAAAGTGGAAGAAAGAGAAAAATAGAGAATTGGGGCACAAAATGAAAAAACTGGGTTATCAGTGAGAGATGAGATGACAGACCAACAGACAGGCACTGGCCATGACTTCCACCCCTGATCACGACTGGTTAGCATGTACAGGACTTAAATCAGCATTGTCAAGGTGACCAAACAACAAGGCCAGTCTGCTCTCTTGTACTGTGTTATGCAACAGCAGGTGTTTCACCGATGGGAAAATGACTGATGGCTGCATTTACATCAGATTACAATCACATGTACTTTGTATGAGTTTAACAACCATTAGGTAAAACAAATAACTAAATATTAACAATAAAAAAATTAAAAATAAATAATATAATATATATAGTCTATATATAATTTTCAGGGGCTGCCTTGTGTGCAGTGTGCTGACATTCAGTGCTGTTGTGCTGAGTTATGAGTCCCTGCTTGCAGACCTTTCCCGATTCCTCTCTACAACATCACTTCTTGTTAGTTGTGATCTATCCTATCTCGTTGAAGTACGTTCACACTAGCAGCGACAAAGCGACGCGATCCCATTCATTTCAATGGAGAGCTGGCGATATCTGGCGACAAGAGCAACAGTGGGCGACAGCGGCCGTTGCCGACCGGATGTGGGCGTGTCCAGCGACACGATGAAGTTCAGATCTCTCAAACTTATGCAAATAAAGAGCGACTTTCAGGAGCGACAGCCAATAGGAAAGAAGACGCTCACATGCTCATTCTTCTTTCAGCTTCAGCAGTGATGATGGCGTTTGCGTTTTTGCCATAGATAAACAAACGCAATAAAAAAATACTCTGTTTCTCATTCATTTTTTTTTTGTATGAGCGATTTTGTTTTGTAGCGACCTCATCGCCAGCTTCTAGCAACAGAAGTCGCTGCTAGTGTGAACAAGGCTTAATAAAGGCAAAAGCGGCAAAAAATAAATCTTTTGTTACAATTAAGCATACAGACTCCATCCATCACTGCAACAAAAATTAAAACCTTGTTATTTTAATCTAAAGTATATTTTTACATTGTAAAAAAAGCCTGTAAGCATACTGTAAGTTAAGAAAATTTCTATTTTTAAAATGGTATGTTTGCCATTTTATAGTGTTATCTTAAAAGAATTGGTCACACTATCAGGTGGCCTCTTAACTACTATGTACTTAAATGAAAAAAGGTGCAATGTACTTATTGGGTTCATATTGTATTATAAAAAACATTTGGTGCTACTGAGTTGGGATACGGGTTAGGTTAGGGACAGGTGTGGTGGTATGGGTAGGTTTAGGGGTGGATTAAGATGTAAGGGCTGGGTCAACAGTGTAATTAAAAATGTATTTACAAAATTAAAACCGGACGTAATTACATAGTAAAGTTTCAATTTAAATGTAAGTACATAGTTGTTAAGGTCTAATATAAGGTGACCCAATAAGTTACAAATAAAACCAAGAAAATCTAAAAAAAAAATAAAAAGATGCAATTTCAAGTTTTCATTTTGTCTTTGGAGTGTCACAAGCTGTTTGTGCATATATATGATCGAGACATTCTTTATAAAAGTTAAGACTTGTTTACGCCTTCTTGAAACTCCTAATGTCCCCCACAAACTCCTCCATGCCCCCACATATCTACATCACTCTTTAAAAAAATTGCATAACACCACTCAAATATTTACACAAAGAGTGAAGGCATAACTTTCATTCTCGCTGTAGTATTGTTGCTGCCACAATGGAAACTGATATTTCAAATATGGCCATACCTCACACGCTTGAGGTATTCAACCTCTCACAACAGACTGGATAACTGGCCAATCAGCACACTTTTCAGCTTACTTCAATAACGCCTCTGTGTACAAATCATTCTAGTCTTTCAAAATTAAAATTACCTTGATAGTGAGGTCCTCTCCTCCTATGGCCACCATAACTTGAATGGGTGGAAGATTACTACCTTCTCTGTGGTTCTCAATGGTCGCCCTCATTGCATTCTGAGGAAAGAAGCACATCGTCATGACAAAATTAAGCTTGCCTTAAATAAACAGCATTGTCTTAGGAACTTGAGATGGGCTACAGCTCACCTTGAACAGTTCAAACAGCATATGGTACAGATGGGAAGGCACGTACACTATGCTAATAGGCTGGTTCCTGTTATCAGCTGTAAATGGAAGAACACAGTCACAATATTTATAATTGTATCATAAATATAATAGTTTCAATATTGCTTATAGCTGCTAAAATATGAGCATTGCTAAGCTCTAAACAATCATGCACGAAACAAAGAAAACCAATATATGCAATCAGTTTGGTATTAGTTTTTCATATTGTGATTTTGCATGCTATTTAACATAATGATAATCCTGTGTTCTTACTGTTGAGTTCCTGAAGCACCAGCTCAGGTGAGCTGAGGTAGTATTGATCACACAGCATCCTGGCACTTTCATATGCATCTTTATAGAAAACGTGATACTTTTTTAGAAACATAAAGCAGTGTTTTTGTATTGACTGGGTCACTGATTTTGAGTAGCACAATTTCAACAAACACCCACTCTACATAGCTGCAGGTTCATCAGATTGATAGAAGATAGATTTTGCATAATACACTGTACCTTTAACAACTTCTGCCACCTGGCAATGAGGTTCTATACTGCCAATGGTATTGGGGTGCACTGGATTTGTGGCACCATCAAAAACAAGAGCTGAAAAATCAGATACAACAATGTAAATACAAGCAATTAAGGAAGCAAGAAATATTATTTAGTCTGAATATTGTGCTTACTGTGTTGGTTGATCAGCATTCTGATTGATATTCGACTCAGGTAGAAACGGTCCAGAAAATACTGAATATTCTGATTTGTGACTGGATCTTGAACAAATACTTCTTTATATTCAATCACGCCCTGGGCCATAGTGGGTACAACATCATTGTGCCGGTTTCGGATGTTGACCAGAACATTTACAAACCTGTGTGCATATTCAAGATAAACAATGAAGAACATGTCTGGGTAATATCTGACACCAAAACCAAGAGAAAAAGCCTGTTTTTATAGATAACATTATCTTTATGACAATAATATATGCCAACCCTTTCAGTTCTCAATATAGCGATACTCAGGATCATTTTTGTAGGAAAATTAATACTGCAATGAAAATAATGGCAGTTTTGACTAAAAACTGAGCTATATCTAATCTATATCTATATATATTTGGGGGGGGACTGAATGTAGAGGGTTTTTTTCATGAAATTTACCCATTCAATTTTTACTTACTCCTCCAATACACTTTGGTCATCTGGACTTTTCTCCAAGAATTCCAAGATCTCCATCAAACTCTGTATATACCTGAAACAAAATAAGTAGGATTGAAATAATGCCAGCACTGAATTAATTGAGAAATTTGTTTGTTTCCTTTAGAATAGACTGTCAGATTATTTTGTGCAACTGTCCCTCAAACTTGTGTTTTGACATGAACTATATAAACTGCAAATCTGTGGCTTAAACTAGAAAACAGATGCATTTAAAAGAACATTGGCCCAATACAGTATCTGTGGAAAAACAACCGTTAACAGTTGTATACCATGAATATTAATGGAAGACTGTTTTGTTTTAGCTATGCCTGAGTTTCCAAGTTTCCACTTCCTAAAAGGCAACAACGAGGGGTTAGTATGACGCCTTAAACCATGAGGGTGAAAGTAGGACAAAGTTCACAGCAGAATATCCCTCCTTGAAGAAGTGCAGCTCCTTCCCTGACGTGAATATAGGGCAAAGTTCACAAAGCTAAGCAAGTTCAAAGTTTGGCCAAGTCTCAAGTAGACCGAGGTGTTTGCGTGTCATACTAAATATAAACACCACGACTCTGGTCATCTAATCCCCTTTTAAACAATATGTCGTTGCTACAACAAATCTGTTTAAAGTAAACCAGATTATGAACGCAGTAAAATGTTGTGTAACGCACCAGCTTTGAACCATTTGTACAGAAGGTGTGGTAAGTAATCTTTTGGGGAGCAAGTTGATTTCTTTCATGATGTTTGACAGTCGCACTGGCAGCTCTTGTCTCAGGAAAACAAAAGACGTTTTCTCACATGCGTTGGTGGAACCTGGAAGGAAGAAAGCAATATGTAACGAATAGCCTATATAGCACGTTACGTTAATATTAATTATAATGGTATAGGTTTGGGTCTAAAATGCTTGCACGTTGCTCATAAACATTGTACTAAAACACAGAATAATACAGATGTATGAACAGCGCAATGATTACAAACAAAGCCAACAACAGCGGTTAAATGATGCAACACTTCGCGTATGTGAACAGTTGGGTGGGAATTCCGAGTCATTTCCTGAGAACCGGTTCTTTTGAACAGTTCGCTTAAAAGAACCGGTTCAGAAAGGCAATGGAGCAATGCGTCTTCACATTATTTCCGACGTGCTCTGAAATAGTTCAAGTATAGCATTATGAAGAAAAATATTTGCTTTGTCGATTAAATTGTATTAATAAGGATATTTAAGGTAATTTATTGTGTCCCAGTTAAGTTGCAGCCACCAGCTCCCAAAACACATAGAAATTAAAACGATATGCTCCTAAAATGTATTTATGTCTCCTGCATTAACATTATTTTTTTATGTATTTATTAAAAATCATTAAATAAGTAAATATAATAATAAACAAGACTAAATATATGTTTCATTTTTAGCTTTTCTGCTGTTTGACTTTTCAAGTAATTTGGCAATCCTTGCTATACTCCAAATTATCTTACTGTCCTCTCCATTCAAGTTTAAATTGTAGAGTTTAGACCGCTTTATCGTTCAATAAGATTCGTAAACAAATCCAGACTGATTCTGTGAGTCGTTTCTGCGAATTTACCGAAAAGATCCGATTCAAAGAACACTTTGTTCCCGAATCGGACATTGCTACACACAGCGGGCAAAGCAGTAAATCATTTCTGCATCAAGAAGCTTTTTATAACACATGCAATGCAACGACATAATCGTGCACCTAATCAGAAACGAACTACGGTGTAAAATAGTTGCATTAAAACAATGCTCTGCAACTGACCACACGACTCCTTTCGTTAGTATAAGCAGCGTTTAGATGAGACTATTCCTTATCATTTTACGATTGCATGCGATTTCATAAACAAACAAATAGCACAGTAGATTGAGCACTCACCAAAATCCAGAAACTGCTTCATAGAAAGTGGAGAAGGTGAAAATTTGGAGAAGTGTTCAATGTGATGAGGCACACTCGCCAAAGCTGCATTCTTCATTATAAACCTGACGAACTTCATTTTGATGACTGGGTCGAAACCAAGATATACCTAATATATCAAATGCAGAGATTCGTGGTTTTTCTTGTTTTTTAGTGTTTTCAATAGCCACGGTGTTTATAATGCATGCAGTGAGACGTAGGCTATATGATGGTAAAAGAGGCAGCTGTTCTTCCAAGAACACTGAACAGCCTATCAGAGCCAGAGGTTCCTATTACTAATGCAGATCCGTCCAATAGCATGTGGAGGCGGGGGCCTATAAATATGAGCATTCAGTCAGGGACATAAACGCGTGTGCACTGACCACTGTGTAGATTACGTCGAGAACATCTGTTCTTCCCATCCTTAACTCTGATGATTAGTATAAAAATCAATCATTGAAAGATAAATGAATATCAGAAGTTTAAGTATTGTATTAATAATAACGTAAGGCTTCCTATCAATTTTTCCTCAGCTATACAAAATCTATAGCCTAGTAAAATAAAAAAACTGGAGTTTAAATATTTTCTTAATCTTTAGGTTAAACATGTGCAAAAGTTAGAACCAGCTGTAATAAATTAATAAAACTTTTGTCAAGTAATTATAATTTGATTCAATGAACTTGAATTAGCCTACTACCTTAAGGTTAATTTTAAGATATATTTATGGGGGAAAGTTGGTTAGTGATACAAATATTTTACAATGTGACTTTAGGAATACAGTATAAGCTCTTCTAAACTTTATTTTACCCCATTGATCTTTTTCAGGACATATGGGAACAAATCCATTATGTGCATAAGTTTCTGTTTTTTAAAGGTCAATTTGTGGTCGAGGACATTATGTTCTCTGAAAGACTAACATGCCAAATTCATTCTTGTTTAACAAGGAGAGCCTCAATAAGAGAACAGTCATGCATAATTCACTCTCTCCTTCCAGCCAGTAGCCAGCTGAGTAAATCAGAGGTATGCTTACTTTTAAGGGTTATGTGCTTAGATGTACTGTATGACAAATATCAATCCTTAAATGTTCATCTTTTAAAATGAATTAACTGCGATTAGTCAGCAGTTTCGCATGTGCATTCAGTATTATTATGAATAGTGCATTGGCTTTCATCAAATGATTTCTATCTATCCCAGATCAATCAATACGCAGCGGCCCTTTCTATGATTAAATAATAACATTTCCAATATATTCAACTATACAGCTCACGCTATTGAACAACTGCGCCACCTTGTGGCCAGCTTTGATTGTTTTCCCACTTTCCACCATCGTGGAAACATGCCCAGTGGAAACTTCCTTTGGTCAGACACGGCCCATTGATGTGCTGTTTCCTACCTTCATTGAATGTAACAGCTAGGAATCAAATGTTACAGACCTTCCAGTTACTTTTTCAGTAGCTGTTTTTCACCTAAGCAATGTCTGAGAACAGAATTCACAATAAATTCATTAAAATGATTAACAATCTGAATAGCTAGATTTAAATTTTCATGAGTTTTCCATTAAAAAGTTAGAAAACTTTGGCATATACCCTCACTATGAATAAACCATTAATAGATGCAACAAATTCTCTGATTGGTTCTCTGCACCTTACGGCCTGTTCCCATTTTGAAATGACTCACACTTGAATTATGCAGGAAACAACTAGAGTCACACTAGAGTGATGCAGGAAAAAAAGGCAGAGAGAGAAACTGCTTTATTAGGCCCTATATGCAATATGCATAATTCTCAATATGAATATACAAAAAGAAGTGTGTCAAGAAAGTAGGATGTCACAATACACAGTATTCAAGGCAAATGTATAACTGCACTCTAGATTACAAAACTGCCACTGGGGTGGTACGCTTTCATAAAAGAATATGTGCACACCTTAGGTAATATGCACTTTTAAAATACTAATGTGTACCTTAAGGTAGAAATTTACTATTGCATGAAGTAAATAAGGCTGCAAAACATTTTGTACCCTTTACCTAAAAATGCAGTAGATATTTTGCTCGAGTTTTTAAAAAATGAAATGTATTTATATCACACACCAGCAGAGAGGCTACATCACACGTATTCATGCTGTTCTATTGAATATTATGTGACACAATGAATCACAGTTATGCAGCACTCATGCCTGGGTGATATTACTGCATTTTTCAGCAATCTTTTTTGTAGGGCTCAAGCTGATCCTAAACTAAACAGTTTCTTTAATAATGTATTTCTTTGGTTAAGAGGTTTACGGCTTCAAAAATGCATGCACCATGGGGCTTAATTAGATCGTAATTTTTTTAGGGAAAAAATAAACTATTTTTATTACTATTATTATTTTTACTGAAACAAAAATATACAGGGATATACTAGAAATTATGTAATAATATATAATACATTTCCACATATGATAAGCTAGTGATTTTTTTAATATGTAAGGGAACATATATGGCTATTTAATGATTTGGAGATTAAATAAATGTGGAAATTTTTCTTTTGGCAGTTAAAGTGATGGCAACATGATTTAACTAAATTATATATCACAATACACTTATATTGATGTGAATAATAATTAATATGATTTTTGGACAGTTGGATGTCTTGTTAAAGTGATGGATGATAGATTTATCACAATATATATGCTTAAAATGTTTGAATGTACAATGAATGTATGTGTTTGAATATATTTATATACACACAGTACCATATTTTATCACGCATACATTTATATATTCAACAGATTTATATTCAATGCATTATTGCATATTTGCATTACATTTTATAAGTAAACATATTTTTCAATAAAAGAAAAGTGGCAATTTATTATGTAGGTCTACTATTCAGTATATTGTAATATATTAACACAATATATTATACTGTATATTTTCCATACATAAAATAAATGAATATATTTTCTTGCGCAAGGGTATCCACACAGCACAAGAGTCTCTAGGACCCGAAACAACCAGGAAGTAAAGCCCATCTGAACAGGACATGAGGGTTATGTAGTGCTGTGTCGGTGATGTTTTATATTGAATCTTCAGCAGTGGCGCTCAAACTCTCTCTGATTCCTCGCTGAGAGCATCTGAACCAACAACAGCAGTAGAGAGCAGCGGGCATCAGCCTCATACAATTAACCAGCACTTCTGGGGTGCCTGGCCCTTCACCGAAGACATGTCCGCAGAGGACGGGTCTGTGACACGCCGTGAGTGCTCTTTCCCGTATTTTTCATGGAATGCATGTTTAGTTGTGTATGGTCGTAGTATTGCAGTGCGGGTTACATCATTACGAGCTCTACAGTGGCAAACAGCGCACAGCCATGTTTTACAGAGTGCTTTACAAATGTCCGTGTAAATACGACGCAAGGCGACACGGGAAGCGTTACATGTCCAATACGCATTGACATATTTTAACATAACTGTGTTTAGGATCTCTTCGTTGCCCAAATGCGATCAATACCGGCAAGGGTTTTTTTTTTAACAAAAGAAGACGCTCGCGGTTTGGCATCACCATAGCTCAGCCGCTGCAAGTAGATCGTCAAATGCAACAAAAACTGCGCTGTAACGGATATGATCTTTACGAAAGCACATCTGATTGAGATTAAACGACCGATGATATCTAATGATTTGTTTCAGACGGTCAGGGAGATTTATATCCTGATTAAATTATAGAATATTATAGAGTAAATAACCAGTCTATAGGGAGAAATAACAGCGGATGATGTGGTTTGTCCCGTACAACACTATAAATAACTTTTCCTTACTGTAGAGCACTCATGGTTGAAGGATGATGTTCACTATTACGTTTTAAAACTCGGTTTTGACATTTATCGAAGGAATGGCTTATCTTATTATACTGTACATTACAATTGGTAAATATAATAATATAATATAATAAAAAAACTTTAGCTATTATATTATACATCATTTGCATCATCAACAAGCTCGCTGTGTTGTGTAATAAGACAACAACAGTCCCTGCACAACCGCATTATAGTGAGCTGATGTGGCGAGTGATAGGTAGGCTAATCCCGTTTAACAATGTAATTGTTTCAAAGCACTGAATTGCCGGAGCAGGCTTTGATTCGTGAGCGACTGTTGGTATATAGTGATGAAATACAGTTAGATTAGATTTTTCTTTAGATTTGTGTAGGTCGTGTGTATTGAGGTTTAGCAGACGGTCATTAGTAATGATGCACTGGACAGCTCCAGGTGCTGAACCGCTTTTAAAGAATGTAGTCGCTCATACGTGGATAATAGATGCAATATTAACTTTGATAAACAGGATTGACATGATCACAGCTGGTAGAGCTTTAGGATTAAAATGTCCCCAAAATAATTCATTTTTTATTTATTGTTTTACTTAAATTTCAATGGACAAAGAATGCTAAAATGCTCCAGTTAAAGACTGCATGTTAAAACTATTTATTAATGGTTAAATATAAATATTTGGAGATAGACGGGACTTTTTCTGTAATAATAGAATTGTTTTTGATAAGTTCTCTCCTCTCTAATCTCTGCATAGATTTGCAGTTCTTCTTTGCAATTTAACAAAACAAAGCTTTGTTTTTGAAAAACTTGATTTCCACTTCTAACAGGCATTATGTTTTCTCAATTTGCATTGGGGTGCAATGTTGGGTGGTTGACTTAATCATGTTTTAGGAATTCCTTAAAATGAAATATATATATATAATTTTTTTCTCAATTGTGTTTGGACTTTTGACTTGATTATTGTTCACTTAATTAGCAGCACCACCTTTTCTTGGTGGGAGACTGTCTGCAGGAGCTAATTTAAGGGTCTGACGTTGGGAGGTGAATCACGTTAGCCTCTCAGCTATTCCCAGGCACAAAGCACTTCTCATGTTGCTCATTGTTGCAACATGTAATTATGATTTATGCTGCTTTGAACTGGCTTTTGTCAGAGCTGTAAAAAAGACACATTGTTTTGTTCTGTACAACCTGCATTTCCTCTATATTTTATTCACCTATAAGAAAAAAGCCAATTGTGAGCAGGTCAGGAAATGTGCAAGGAAAGGATCAGGTCATTTGTAAGTGGCGAGAGACGAGCCCGTGTCTCCTCTAGAAATTCTCTTAGACCTGACTATGAAGTCCTTTACGTCTTTTTGTTCATACAAGCAAGTGGTGTAATTTAGTGTTGAGCTAATAACAACAAAAAGCTAGCTAGAAGATTTCCGAGCTGCATGTTTTAGATAAGCTAGGAAACTTGCATTCATTTTTAATCTTTTTTTATCCGAATGTGTAAAAGTGCAGTCACAGTCCCATAGGCATCTTGATTGTCTTCTGTTGTGCTCCTTTGATATTAAAACAGCTTAACCTTGAGTGCTAAACAGACATGATAAAATCACTGCCATTTTAATACGTTTTTGTCCAGTCTGACCATGACAAACAATGAGTGACAGGGCGTTTTGTCTTCTTAATATTTTGGTAGTAATATTACTATTAATTCTTTCCATTTAGGGATTTAAAAAAGTCTTTATTTAAGCGTTACAAGCCATAAGCCAAACCAACCAAGCCTATGAATCACTGTAAATAGCATAAATTAAAAACAGTGGAATCAAATTAAATTAAACATTTTAAATGATCAATTTAAAGTTGTTGTCTGTAGAAAGAATATCTTTTAAATTTATTTTAAAATATACATACATACATATATATATATATATATTTATATAGAATGTGAGCAGTGGTGTCTTATTGGTGAAACTTTCTTAGTAGTTTTTCGCCACTGTTAAACATGACTGTTTAAAACATAAGTTAATGTAAAAGGAAATGATAGCTTCAACAAAAGCAAATACCATTGATTAATAACCTTAGAGTTCACAGTAGGTCTGTAGGTTTGTTTTAAAAATATATATATATATTTTTTATTTCTGCAACATTACTGTATAGCTTTCCATATCTGCTGCATCACACTTGTTATCCCCGCTCACTGCTGGAGAGACAACCGCACACTCACTTGAGCAAAGACTAGTTATTATCATCTTTATTTATTTAATTTATTAATGTTTCAGCTTGTGGCCTTTTTCAAGGTGTTAGCCCCACCCATTGTAAAATTTCCTCAGTCCATAATCTTGCTGCTTCTCATAATTCTACATTAAAGTCTCCCTAACGTCACTAATTTTATCTCTTAATACATATCTTTAATGGTCAAAATTACTTAATTCAAATGTTTTCTGAAATTAACATTAACAATTTATTTCTGTCTTGAAATGGCTTGAATGTTATACAGATATAGCTATACCTTATATAGTATACACATTATCATGATTAGGATGACGCAATCACACAAACTCTTTTAGCTACTGTACTCCCACCCACAAGTAGACAGGATTGGTTACATGTTTGTGACCAAAGCAAATCAACAGTTTCAGTCTTTGAAACACTGTCTTTTTAGGTGGTTTGATTTATGAATGTGCTCAAGATTTGTCTTTAAATATATTAAAAAGACAGATATGTAAACAACATTAAAAGGTTCATTTTTACCACAGCGGGTCTTTAAATATGAAATATCTTATCACATCTAATAGCAATTTTTAGTTAAGTGATATGAGCAAAATAGCTTCTCGGTGGAAACTTGTCATGGTTTTGACTTGCAGCAATTAAATGTATTTATTAAAAGTTTTGTACTTCAAACTGTTTAATTTTTTTGTCACCCACTTGGAGAAATAAATGCATTTTGATTGAAGTCATCACTTATAATTCAATTTTGAGTTTTGAGTTGTACAGACTTAAAAATAATTTCATTAAAATCTGAACGTTTCTTGTTTAAGATCTTTCCTAGTGGGATTCGGTTCACTGAGCCATGAACAATACAGTGCTAAGCACTTCAGCATGCGCACTTGTAATACACTTATAAAGTACTTCAGCACCCCGTGGACAGCTAATCATGATTCATGGCCAAACTAGTATGATTTCATTACTTTCTCCAGTGTTTTTTATACTTCCCATGCATAATTTAGGAAGACGTTTATGTAAGTTACTTGCAGCCTGGCAAACTTTTGCTTGTGGGCCATTGCAACACACAACAAGCTTTCCATTAGGATGGAATATTCATGAATGCCAGGCCAGGTCGTGCAGGCCAATGTGAGAGATACGGTATGATGAGATTAAAACTGCAATAGTCGTTGAGTCCAAAGTGACGTGCTTCTTTTTCCCCATCCTTTAAACTTTTGACAGATCTCACAAAGCTGTCAAAAAATTCAGTACCTGCTTCCTGTTTTTTGTTCATGTTCCCTTTTTTTTAAATAGCCTGAGGTCCCTCAGTACAGAACAGATGGTAAAATGTTCCTTTTGATCTTCTTTTCAGGTTTCAAGAGTTTTCTGGCTGTCGCATGAATCACAAACATGCTCCGGTTGTTTGAAGACACAGTCTGTTTTTTTAAGTGCAGAGCATGAATTGGCAATAAGTATTCAGATGCTTTTTATAGTTATCGTGGCTTCTCTTGCTGTCTTGTTTGTGATGGACTTGCACTCTGCAAATCTACCCGGGCCAGATTCAGAAATTGCTTTTAAGTGGCAAACTAAAAAGAAAGTCCAAACTCAACCGAAATGTGACAGTGTTTCAAGCCAGTTGATGTATCCTTACAAATTTGTATACCTTAATGTATACCATACAAATGAAACTTGTTGCAATATATCAAACATTACTGGCAAAATAATCTTATTAGCATACATCAGCAAGGTAAGGTTATTTGGATAAAACAAAGATGAGAACTTTTTGAAACCACAAGAATGACTTATGACCCCTGGTGATCTGTAAAAGTACTGCTATAACAGTGAAAAAGTATTTTCATTAAGAGTAATTCACAATTTAAAACGGCTTGGGATTCATTCATTCTCGTTTCAATGATTCAAAGTCGACCTTTTCTTTCGAGAGACACTAACTTAATACATACTGCACTTTCAGATTTAAAACTTGATGTTTTCATTCACTTAAGCCCTAGTGTGTTTTAGGCATGAGTCATGTGTAAGGGGAGGTTTAGGTGTACATATATTGTCAAGACTATATTTTTACATTACAATGTTGTTCTAGGCTCCACAAAATATGTTGAATGCCCATGTGGCATATGTTTTAGGTTGCATAATGTAAACGGTGATTGTTTTCATTGTACAATTAATTAACACTGCTTGAAAATAAAAATCCATAATAGGGGATTAACATTTTGTTTAGGCATTAAACACTATAATTTACAGTGAATAAAAACACATTTCAAAATGTTTTTACAAAAATTGCATTTGTGTGGTTTTACGTTTTAAGTGAACGTTTGGTGATGGGATGAAAAATAAGCATAATAAGCAACTAAATATTCAATATCGGCCAATACCGATAAAACAATTAACTAATATGGTGCCAGTATATCATGCATGCTCAAAGTTAGTTAATGTTCCTTATGAAATTGCTATAAATAGGATCATTAGCTTTGTTTTATAGTGGATAATTATCTCTATTTGCTGAGAGTCTGCCTGAGGGATGTCTTTGTCCATGACTTAAACAAAACCCTTGAAAAACCCTACTACATGCTATAATTTTCCAGCATTGGAAAGAATAAATGAATGCTTTTTCGTTTGTAAAGAACAGTAATAAATGTTTAATTAAAAGAATTATTTTTACATTTCTGGCACATATATGTTACTACTTACCATATGTGTGACTAGGCCAGAGAAAATATAAGCAAGGCAGTAAGAAATGTGAGCTGACCCGATCAGACCTGCCGAAAAAGTCTTTCAGTCAAGAGTTAGGCTGATATTTTTTTTTGACAAAACTGATTGATTGCCGGATTGTCAAAGTCCCGGCTGCTTGGCAGGAAGCAGTTTTTTCTCATTTGTGAGTACTTCAACATATCAGAGTCAAGCACATGAAGTGATTTTTCAAAGATGACATCTCCATCCTGCCCCCATCCTTATGCCGTTCCTGCAGTTTGCATTCATCACCGTGTCACGATAATGCTGTGTCCACACACTCTGAATGCAGGTCAATAGCAAGGTTACAGTCATCTGATTGAAGCTCGACCAAATGTTCCTTCACCATGCTGTTGCTTTATAAGCAGTAATTTATCATGTAGGACCAGTCAAAGGACATTCAAAGTACTTTAGAATGACCTCTGGATGCATTTTGGCGGACAGACAGATGCCCTTTGTATTCTCCCTTTCAAAAATCTGACGCTCTTGCGGATATATTAACTCCCCCTCTCTTTCCATTTCATTCTCCATGTTTTGTTATCAACCTCCCTATTTTGTTTTTCTCTGATAGTCCTCGCTTGTTGTGCTCTGTCATTTTCCCTTCACATCCCCACTGTGTATTACCGTTTATCTTACATAACTGGAATCAGAGGTGATGACCTTCTTTCTCCTCTATGCAGTACAGTCTCTCTCTGGGAATTACTGTCCATAAGCAAGTCAAAGGAACTGCTGTCTCTTGTTTGCTTCCTTATCTCAGTCTGGCTTAGGATGTTGAATGACATACTACAGATAAAAATTTTATATTTACGTATATGCAGATAAAAAGCATATTTTCATTATCAGGGTTATATTCTTTTAGGTCTTAAACCTTTTATAATTAGGCTGGTTTATGTTTGAATAACTAGCTGGTTTAAACAGATTTTAAATAATCATTTTACATTTGTAATTTTGTATTATTTTTCTTTTGTGAAATATGATGCATTTTTAGCACCCCTTTCTTCAGTGTTACATGGTCCTTCAGAAATCATAATAATATGATTTGGTGCTCAAATAACATTTTGTATTATCAATGCTGAAAACAGTTGTTCTCTTTAATATTTTAGAAAAATATTATGATTTATTAGGATTCTTTGATGAAGTCTTTACCGTCTTTTAATCATTTTAATATGTCCTTGCTAAGTAAAAGTTAATTTCTGTATTATTACTGACCTGTAACCTTGAACACTAATGTATGTGTAAAAAAACAAAAGCAATAAAATATCTACTTCTACTTCAAAAATGTGACATATTAATGGTGGATAGAAATGGTAGTGATTAATTGTGTTTTAAAAGGTGTAATGTTTTTGTTACATTTTAAAATTAGTTGATATCATATTTAATATTATTTATTGGTTATTTAATTTCTTCCATTTAGCTTTAATATTTTTTGTGTTTGTGTCTTGAATTGGATTACCTCTGACTAGTTGGCCGTCTCGACCCATTCCGGGCCTTTATGTTTGCTTTTGTGCTGCATCGCGGGAGGTATGGAATGTGTTGTTGCCTGCATGACCTTTAAAATGCATTCAGACAAATTTCTACCCAATGCGTTTAAGGTTCAACAGTTTCTTTAGAAGCAGTTGCTAAGTGTCACTGAGTTGCTTAGCATTGTTGCCCTCAATAATGCCATGTTGTGGTGTCGTGCATGCAAACCCAAGCTTCTGTTTTTCCAATTATCGGTAAGTACGCCTGGCTAATGGGTTGCTTGTGTGTAAGTGATATTGCTTTGTGAAGTGATGGCTTCAGTAGCCCACACAAAGCGCAAGGCCTTACTATGGAGGCGTAACGTAATATATCCGTGTATCTATAAATGAAAAAGTGCAAGAAGAGCAGGTAGGGCCGTGGGGGGGGGAACGTATATAAGTGTGAAAAATGAATCTAGGAAGGAAGAAATGAGATAAGAGGAGAGAGAAAATCGGCAGAAGTAGAATGAGGTGAAAGAACTAAGAAGACAGACGCAGGATGACAGTAACAGCACGTGTTTGTTAGACACTGCTTTGGAAATATTATCATCGTGTATCTCTTTCAAGGAAAACCAGGTTACCCACTTGCATTGCTCTTGCTGCCGGACTGCTATAATTCCCCCAGGTAGCCCTAAAAATAACAGAGTCCATTTTCCACAGCGTTCCCTCTGTCTTTCTCACTATCCCTCTGGCAGTGCACATTGTTGACAGAGATGTTATCAGGGGAAGGAAGGATATTGCAAGCACCAGCAGCACACAGAATTGTCACAAATGAACTAACAGAGTTATTAGCAACCCAGGCTCGTTGGATGTGGTGACATTTCAGCAAAATGCTAATACAGTAATTTTTGCGCAATTCATGACACTTTTAAAATGAAATGTCGATTGAGTGACACTAAAAGCATGCTCATTTTTATCCAAAACAGCATGTGAAACTGGCAATGTTTTATTACCTTGATTGTTGTTCGTATCACAGTTCGGAAATGAAATGGTGAGTGGTGCTGAAAGGTTATTGCTTTATAGCACTTAAAGGCCAATTCACACTGCACTGACAAACACAGACCAATGCAGACAGTCACCACAATGCACTGTGTCACTTTTTAGACATTACAATTTCAATAAAACACCCTAATCAAAATAAACAACCTAACAAACATGTAGTAACAAGAGCAAATCTAAGAAGAAAAAATGCATTTGCTAATGCCTTTTAGCTCTTTTTTTGTGACTATTGTTATGCAGAATTTGTACTAGAATGTTCTGTAAAGCAAGTACAGTACCGGGTGAGCAACTGAGCAAGTTTACCGTGTCAGAAAGTCGTACATATGGTACATAATCTATGGTAAAAGTACAGTATATTGAGGTCACAACATAGTATTGTGTGAGGAACTGCATAAAAAAAAACACTTTATTAATCAATAACCGTTCCCAATCATTTACTTGAAAATGAATAAATGTTGCTGGTGATTCTGGTTGTCTGTAGTGTTCATTTCAGTTCATTAAAATCTAGAGTGGGGACTTGGAGTATGCAGTTTAATTGAAGGAAGAATACTAGATAAATAAAAGTATGCACATAGAAGAATCAAAACACATGTTCTCGTCTGTTTTCTGTGGCTAGCATCACTCTGACACTAACTAAATACACCTGCCTGAAGTTTTCCAGCAATCCAGAAAACTGTCGATATCTCTAAAATCTTATACTGTCTCTGAGTAGGCACTCAGGTTCTATGAGTAGCTAAAGATTTCCTGGGTACTTTTCCATTATGAATTCAGTTCTTCAATTTTCCATCTAAATGACACTTAAAATATGAATTGTGGTTGGTGGCTGGACATGACAGCAAGCATTTGTTTTTGTTTGTTTGTTTTATGCTCTATAAGAATACTTGGGGTACTCTTATAGAGCAAATTGGTTTACATTTAATGAAAATTGCATAACAAACATTACAGTTATGCAACAGCTTGATTCACTGAAGTGCCTTTTTTTTATATAAAATAGCGTCTGGTGTTGGCATATGAAGGCTGCTATATATATATATGGTTATCTATATATGCATTTATGTATTTGTGGGTGTTTGTTTGTTTGCATGCACACGTGCGTGTATGTGAAACGGCTGTCACACTTATTTTTATGCCTTTTTCTGTGCGTGGGAATCAGATAGCGACCGTCATGATGTTACCACTCACACTTCTCCAATCACTGTTGGAGTTTCATCTTCTCCGCTCCTCGTTTCTGATCTTCATGTTTCTTGGAGTGTTGCACGACCAGCTATCCCCGGGCCCCCTCCTTCACATTCCTCCTTTCTCTCATAAAAAATAAAAATAAAAACGACAGAGCAGATGCTGATCACCCCGTCTCTCCACATGCGTGTGCATGACGTCAGAACCCGCCTGCCTGTGTCTGACTGTCTCGGAGGCATTCATTGCGATGTGCTCCCCTTCGCAGGGTTCACTGGTGTGGGTGTGAGACTGCAACATCTTTTTTGTAACACCCTTTTCATGGCTGTTTAATCAGAGCCAGTTGTTTATTTCTTACCTTACTTCATCCTCTTTTTTTCTGTCGTTCTCTATACTTTCTTAAGCTTGATTTTTAGCGTGAATGTTTTGGGGACATTCACTGGAAGTGTTAAATGTCCTTGCCAAGGACACTTTAGAGCTTTCATTTTGATAATGCAGTAATACATCAACACATAGAGCGGAAAAACTGACACACACATATGTGAAGAGAGTGCATTGTGCAAGAGCAAGCCAATGTTTTTCCGATAATTCATTCCTCCACATGCCCCTCCTCTTTGCTGAAGTTGCTATGTAACAATGAACTAGAACACCTAGTGAACAGCACCCAGAGTGCTGACTTCTATTATTCAATTTGTATCATCACAAAGATGCGGTTAGGTGTGGAGGGAGTGCTCTTTTTATTTATGTGTGTCAGGACTGAATATATTACAGTTGTTTTGAATGATGTATAAACAGGCTTTCCATTGTCCACTGTGTTCATTTCTCACATTTTTAAAAACGTAACTATAGTTTTTACAGGTTTAAGTTAGTTCTAAATTAAAGAAAAAATAAATTCTTGTTCATTTAATTCTATAGACAGACAAATAGTTTATAACCTTTATGCATGCATTAATTCTGATCACAGGGTTTGAATTTTCAGTTATTTTCCTAGACTCATTCATATTGTGAGTGTACATGATTTTTCAAAGGCACTTTTCTTGTCTTAAGGGGTAAAACATCTTAATGAGGAACAAATTACTGAGTGGGTCATTTGTGGCTTATGTAAATTTTTCTGTTTTCGAAGTATTGCTGAACTTTTAATTCCAAGGGGATGGGTAGGTTTGTAGTTGCGTACCAAAGATGGAAGAAAGATAGAGGCTAACAGTTAAAAGAAGAAAAAAGCTTAAGACGAAGAGCTGGAGGTAGAAAGGTCAAGATGTCAGTAGATGAATAGACAGAGTGTGAGCTAAACCCAGGAATAGGATGACTTGAAGCAGGACAGTGAAAAGAGAAAAAGAAGAGCTATATAGTGATCTGTAAAATTTAGCTTAAACTTTTTTTTCTTTCTACTCCACCATCCATCTTCAGTTCCACCTACATATGCAGCAGCTACACCTGCTGTGCCTCGCTTTCACACCACTCACCTCTGCTATGAACACATCACACATGTATTCTTTTGTCTGCTTAAAAGCGCAATCTCCCTGGTTTACATTGTTTAAATACACTCTACATGACATCATCTTTCAATGTAAGACACACTGACTTCCACAAACCTCTTTAACGCATCATATGTTTCTACACGAGACTGCCGCAAACTAGCTTGGCTATGAACACCAAAAAGAGACTGTAGTGTGCAGTTGTGACTGTTGTAGAATCGATACCTCCCTTACTCCCACTCCGTGGTAAAAATACACGTGTACATGCTCTGATTTGCCCACGAGGCTCAACCACAGTCCCTCTGCAACACCCACTCAGTTGTGTTGCTGCTCGTGCCAACTTGTGCCGGCCCAATCTTCACTCCAAACAGAGGCGTTTTTCTGTCAACACGGTCAGTACAGTAGCCCAATGCATAGTGAGTTACTTGCAGGCAGCTTCGTTCTTCCTTAGGCGCAGCAAAAATAACATTACAGTAAAATACATTTCTAACTGTAAGGTTTTTTGCTTTGAAGTTAGCCTTTCTCAAGTCACTAAGTTACTAAAGCTGAGCCAAAACTATGACTAAATATTTTCTGAGACACAGTGTCATAACATTACAAAGTTAAAGAGGTCATATGCGACTTATAATTTTCCTTTCTCTTTGAAGTGTTATGAGCTGTGAAAGTGCATAGATAAGATCTCTGAAGTTGCAAATGTTGTAGTTTAAAAACCAAAGATATAATCTTTATAAAAGTTATGACTTGTCAGCACCCCCCTAAAACGGCACATTTAAACATGCCCCCATATTTTTACATCACAGAGTGAGTTCGCTGTGGTGTTGTTGTCAGCGCCATGTGCTTGACGTGCTGTGTGTCATTGTGAAAGTGAAACTACTTCCTAAAGAGGACACAACTAGAAATCAGGTGGTCAAGCTGTATTCACAACACCATTCCAGAACAGTTCAACCCAAATATTACAGTCAGCGCTGTGCGGAGACTATAAAGTGGAGTAATTCTATCTCTGCAAGGACAGTCTGGTGCTTCTGACTCACAACCTAAGTAAGTTACATTTTCTTATTAAACGAATCTGCTACTTACTATTCAAACACGAACATTGAGCAGTAAAGGGGAGTGCTTGTTGTTTGGCGTTATTCCAATCATAAATGCAGACATGGTGTTATGTTTATGAGGCATGATGCATAAAAAGTCAGTACTAAGTCCAACTACAGATATACTGTAGTTAAGTGTCTTTTTTTGTTTATTATTTTAAGTGTATACTGTAATTAAATGAAATGATTGCAAGTATACTTTAGGCCAATATTATTCAATATAAGATTAAACAATCTTCATCAATAGTGATATTAAAACTATACTGCTTAAACAATAAAACAAAAATATAATGTTGACAAGTAATACACCAAATAAAGTTTAATTAAAGTAGGTCTAAAGTGGGCCCAGTCAAGTTTGTCCACCCCAAAACCATCCAACCAGATCTTGCTTAGCACACAGGTCTTCCCGAAATTTTCTCAGTTGTAGGCATTGTCCCAATGGATTGGTATGTTGAATCATTAAGATTTCCTTCTGTTCACTAAGAATTAAGAGACTTTAAAGAGCAGAGTACCATACAATTATTCCTCCTCCAGCAAACTTTACAGTTGTTACAATTCAGGCAGGCAGGTAACGTTCTCCTAGCATTCACCAAATCCAGACTGCCAAACAGAGAAGTGTGATTCATCACTCCACAGAACATGTTTCTGGAGTCCAGTGGCATCGTGCCTTACACAACTCCATCCCACGATTGGCATCGTACTTGGTGATGTGAGGCTTGCATGCAGCTGCTCAGCCATGGGAACCAATTCCATGAAGCGTATAGTTTTGTGCTGCCATTAACACCAGTGGAAGTCTTTGGTTATGGAATCAGCAGAGCTTTGGTGACTTTTTCACAGCACTCTGTGACCCTGCACTGTGACAAAGTCTTCTGCTATATGGCTTCATGAGTTGCTGCTGTTCCTAAACACTTGCATATTTCCAATAACACCACTTACAAGCGACCATAGAATATCTAGCAGGGATGAAATTGAAAAAAACTGGCTTATTGCAAAGGTGGCATCCCAGTGCCACGCTTGATTTCACCAAGCTCTTCAGAAGAGTTAGTTTTTTTTTCTCGTTTATGTTTGTAAATGCAGACTGCTTGGATATTTTATCCACCTGTGGCAATGGGTCTGATTGAAAACTTTAGAGCTATGTCCAGATTGTTTATATTTGTGACCCTGGACCACAAAACATAAGGGTCAATTTTTGAAAATTATGATTTATACACCATCAAATGCTGAAAAAAAAAGCTTTCAATTGATGTGTGTTTGTTAGAATAGGACAATATTTGGCCAAGATACAAGATAATCAAAAATTAAGCTTTTATTTAAAATGTACAAAATATCTTT
This sequence comes from Enteromius viviparus, assembly GCA_032353835.1. NCBI lineage: Eukaryota > Metazoa > Chordata > Actinopteri > Cypriniformes > Cyprinidae > Enteromius > Enteromius viviparus. The sequence continues at coordinate 1,296,474 of JAUCNO010000082.1, read as the reverse complement.
ATGGAACATAATTTTTTTCATAATATTTACTTAAGGAAAATTGATCATTGTGAACCATACAGTGTATTGTTAATATACCCATTGTGGTCCTGGGTCACATACTCTACAGTATATAAAAAAATATTGAATTATAGCCAAATGTGATCTGCTCGCTGGCCGTTACTAGCCGTGTTTCATTGCAGGACATTTTATTTTTAAAACATGTGCCAAACAATGAAAGATGCTTTGTTTGGCACATGAATTGTGTTTTTGGATTTTAAATATGTGATTTTGCTCTTTTATTGCCATCCCATCACATACTGTATATCCCATTACATGTTGTCATGCTTGTGTTATGGTTGTTTCTCTCAATAAAGTGTAGGTATGTAGACATATGCATTTTTATTTGTTTGTGTGTCTGTATGTGTGTGTGAAGACACACCTGTAGAACCGCAGTGGTCATTTATTTTTTATTTTCACAGGCAGTCACACTTTTTTTGTAGCCCTGCTAATCGTCCGCCAAGTGAGGGGGCCACAAACCATGCCAGAAACACACATACACACCCCACTGAAATAACAGGTGTGTGTGTCTGTTTGTGTGTGTGCGCCATGATATTTGCATTATAGCAGCCAGATTCCCTGTGACAAAATGGGCTTGGGTCCGATACGACTGTGTCCTGCTGTCTGTAATTGCATGCGGCTTGTGGTAAATGTTTAGGATGCCAGCCAATTTCATGAGCAAGTGTGACTGAGGGAAATTATGCAATAGCACTGCCTGCACAAGCGCTGCTGGCTTTCCTAAAGTTTGGATGGTTTGACAGATTATTAAATAATTCAAAGGTCGTATTTGTCGATCTCTCTTGAAATTATTAGCATCTTTTTAACAAACTGTGATGCCCACCACATCATTAACAATGATGTTCATTTCTCATAATGACTTGAGTAAACCTATAATGAGCACATCTGAAACCTAAAGGGTTGCTTTTGCAAACCAGACACAATGAAGTAGATGTACTGTACATACTGTATCTTAAATTTAGTATTTAGGTTAAAATTCAGGTATTAATTAAATGCTACGGCATCTTGAATTGCAGTGGTGTGACATAATTCAGAATGGAATTTTAAAAACTATTATTTTGTCATTTACTAATGATGAGCTGCGAATGAGGTTCTGAAAATATCTCTGCAGAAATGTGTGTGTGTCCATGTCTGTGCCAGTGCCATCTAGGCCCCAGGTAACAAATGACTTCCTGTGGTAATTGCTCTGATGAAGCAGGGAGGAGAGCTGTGGAATTCTTAATAGGTGTGCACAGAGTGTAAGCGTTCACAAAATTAAGTGCAGAGGAGAGCAAGACAATAGGTGAGATGGAGTAAGATGGGAAGATAGATGTCTGGTGAGCTAGCCATGTAAAGAGTGTCCCGTTTGTCTGTTTTCGCTTGTATCTTGCCAGGGTTTTGAGCCCTAACAAATTGTCAAAGCCGTGTTATAATCCCTGTGCTTAAATTGTTGTTTTCACTGAGACTGGGATGGCTGTATGTTTGCTTTAGAGCAGCACACTTGTCAATAAGAAGCAGGCGCATGATGCACCTGTTTGTTTTAGGGGGCACCAGTGGCAGGAATAAAATCATTTTAACAAACTAGTAGTTTATTTTGTATGTGTAAGAGATGTTAGTCCAGTGATAGTTTTAACAAAGAGACCAGATTTAAATTCTGGTTGAGAAATTATTTAAATTATATTAGATTTTAATAATTTAGTGACACATTTGCATTCACATTCCCTGATGTTTGTTGTAGTGTTAATAATAGTAGTAGTAATAATGTTAACTATAACGATAATTAGTAGTGGTAGATAGAAATATATTACTGTTGTAAATTACAGTTGCACAGTAAAAAAATAAATATTATATCATTATAATAATAATATATGCTGCATGATTTAGTGCACAGGACTATTGTCATGTTTCGTGTCTGTCTGTCTCAGCTGCCCCTGTCTTTGTATTTTTGGTTTAGTCCTGTCTTGTCTTGATTTGGTTTCTCCCTGTAATTATGGTCTCATGTGTTGATTTCGTTCACCTGTGTTTCACCAGCTGCCCTCACTTTTGATCATTAGTTTCTGTGTACTTAAGCCCTTTGTTTTTCAGTTCGAGTTAGTCTATGTTAAATTAACGTTATGTGTGCCTCTGTGATGTGTGTGTCGCGTTTTGCTTTGTTTAGTTTTGTTCAATAAATGTCTAATTCATTTGGAGTTCCCTTGTCCTCGCCTCTCTGCTGCTCTGCAACAACGACACGCACCAACACATGTGACAGAGTGTTACAACTATACAATTATTTGACCTGACATTAATTTTACAGTCAATGTAATTAATAGCTTCTCATCAACTCAAGAACCTTATATTATATTATATTATATGCTGTCAATCAATTAATCACAAATAATAGCATCCAAAAAAAGTTTTTACATAAACAAAGTGTACTGTGAATATTTATTTATGCATAAATACACAAAAATGCAGTGTATATATATATATATATATATAAAATATTTATGTGTATATATTCAAATTGATTTATTTTATATTACATATAAATATGAATAAATATTTAAAATATAAATAAAAAAAATTATTTAAAATATATTCATGCATGTGAGTGTATTTATATGTACATAATTAATATTCATCACCGTACACACATATTATATAAGCAAAAACATATATTTTGTTACTAATTATATATTATATTATATCATATTATAGTGTACTATAACGAAGAAATTTGTATTTTTTAATTATAATAAAATATGTACATTTATTCTTTTAATTATTATTATGTTTTTATAAGGAATATGTGTATTTTATACATCAAGCAAAATTGCAGCTGAATGTCAGAGCCAGTGTATGCTATTTTTATTGCCAAATTGATATTTTCATAACAATCGATCCTTTAGAGTTTCACAGGGATTGACCAAGTTAAAACATTTCTAGCTGCTGAACTTTAGCAAAACATTTTTAAATATGATAATCAAGCACCTTCGTTATCAGAGAAATAAATATATGTGCATGACCTTTCAAGATGTTTGCAGTTATAAAGATGTCACAAGTGATAAGTTGTGCTACATCTCCTTATCAGCACAGAGAGAACCCTGGGTGAGAACACACTTGTATTAATGTAGTGGGTCGGAATGTCTCTAAAGTGATATTCTTCCACCTACACACATTCACACCTTCATCAGAACAGCAATCTCTCCCTCCATGGCCATGCTGCTTAGCCATGCCTGAGCAAATATATTGGTGTGAGTGGGTGTTTTTCTGGATTACCCTGAAGGATGAAGAGAAAGAGAGAGAGTAGAACCGAGAGAACACCCAGGAAGAGGTCCAAGGCTTCTTTGTACATTTTTGAGCATTGGTAGGCAAGTGATCAAAAATAGCTCACTAAGTAAGGATCATCTGACTCATTTTGTGTGCAGTAAAATCTCCTCACACCTCCATGCTGTATCAGATGGCCAACCTGATGCTGCATGCATATCCATATCATCTTACGAGAACACAGTTTATAGTAAAAATGTTATGTAGCTATGTTTCTGTCCTGGCTTGTTGTTGAGGCAGTGTTGTCTGTTGTGAATGAGTGTTGGTGATAGCAGTGGAGCGATCCGTCATGGTGTGGACAGTGGTCTCCGGGGACTGAAGAGCGTGAAGGCAGCACACAGGGGATTAATAAAGCTACTCCTCTACAAATATAGCTGTCCAACAGCATGCCTTCAAAACAAGCACAGGTCCTTCAGCATTACGTGCATTTCTGTGGTTTTATTTTGACACTGTAGCAAGGTTAATAAAATTAATATTAAGCAAGCATGCATTCAATTGATCAAACGTGCCATTTTATAATGTCACAAAAGATTTGCATTTCAAGTAAATGCTATCCTTGTGCGCTTTCTATTCATTATCATCAAAAAAATAAATAAATTCGGTAGCACAACTGTTTTGAACATTCAAAATAGATACATAAATAAAGAAATAAATGAGACTTTATGGATTATGGTTGCTGAGAAGTCATTTTAAAACATTAAAACAGAAAACCATTATTTGAATATTTAAATTTTACAGTATTACTGTTTTTACTGTTTATGATAAAAAAAAAAAACTTAAAAAGTAATGTGTATTACAGTGTAGGGATGCATGGATGCACTTGAAGCATTTAAAATAACACATTTTTAGTGTTTAATGTTTTCATGTTTTTTGCCATAAATATAATATTGGTCCAAAGTGATGTTGCTTAGAAACAGCTTACAGTATATTTATCCATGCTACAATACATAATACTGAAATGCATGTATGTAACAACTGGCTAAAATTCAATTTTAAGCATATATCATATTTGCTTACGCTATGTTTTGCATCGTTAGCTTAGCAACATGCTAACAGCAAACTATTGCCATCAATTATGAGTCATGTCTGCTGTGTGGTTTGTGTGAGGAGCACAATTTATATGACGCATAGAGTTACTCCCTACAGTATATAGAGCGCTCCAAATCTGTCACTTATGAGGTTTCATTTCAGTCAGAATGCTGCCTTAGAAGAAGACAGCTAGGCAGCTCATTAGGTTTCGGAACACAGTTTATATGTACCGTATCAATAAAAAATGTACCTGATAACAGATTTTGGAAACTCATATTTTTCTCTCCAGCAAACTTAATGTCATCACAATGCCGTACTCAAAAATTCGCTGACCCTGTAAGAGCTTGTAAGAAATGGCAGCTGTACAGGTGATCTCAGGGACTGTTGCTAGGCGGTGATGTCATTCTCTTAGCAGCACAGCTTGTACTTGAATCAGGTCATGCAGCTCCGCTCTTTCAAGCATCTCAAGCCTTTGTCTTCCTGAATAATTTATATTTATGTCTCAATGACTGTGGTCAGTCCACATTGTAACCAAAAGACCACGCATGTCCAGAGAAGATAAAGGATGCGTGGGTGACAAAGAGAAAACGTCCCTGCCGTTTGGTTTTTGTTTGGTGTGGTTTGGTGGTTTGTACAGACAGACAGTGATGCAGATGTCAATACTAATGAGAAGCAGTGTAGCTGCGAAAGAAAATAATTATCTGGAGTGCGGTGAAGTGGAGCTTGTGCAAGACAAAAAAACCATTAAAGAAGTGAAAAATGATGTGCGAGATGTCACAAAGCTGATTAGCTCATGTGTTTGATTCCCATAAACAACTTTTCTCCTCTCTCACATCTCACAGGTTGAGGACCAGGGGTCATGGAGTCTCTCTTCGGGGGCCAGTTGGGCTTGCTGGGGGGTAATGAGGGTCTGAAAGAAGATGGCTGCGGGGTGGGCTGGTCGAACTCTCCCTTATCAGAAGACATGTACTCTGCCTCGCACTTCGCTCTCATCAGCGCCTACCAGGACATTAAGACTCGACTGGCCGGCCTTGAGCGAGAAAATGCAGACATCAAAAGAAAACTCAAGATTTACGAGATTAAGGTACAAAACGCCTTTTAGTTTCTGATGCTGCAACAGATATCAACGGTCAGTGGCGTAACTACCGGCAGTGTGGGCAGATCAGTTCACTGAAAAAAATTAATTGGTGTAGGATTTAATTTTTCACTCAGAAATTGCAGCAAATTAAAAAGAAAAAGAAAAATGTAAAAGAAAATGACAAATAGGACATTTAATTAAATGTGTTTTCAAGTAGAAAGATTAAAATACTGTAATTGTCACGATTTGAGCAGCCGATGAACGCTCTTTAGCGGAGACAGGACGCGGATAACAGAACTCTTTGAAATAAACATTTGTTTAAGGACACGGAAGGCTTAACAAACGAAACATGAATGCAGCTTCAACAACATAACATTAACAACTGACACTGAACAAAACACAGGGCGTGGAATTTAAAGACAGACACCTGGACTAAACAGCTGACAGAGTATGACACACTAAAGGCAAGGGGAGGAGCTACAAATAAGGCAGGGACATGAGGGAGCAATGTAAACAAACACAGAACACAAGCACAGTGAATACGCACGCATGGGGAACACCTATGGCGTTACAGTAATATTCCAGTAATCCAATCACTATTGTATGTGTATTATATTATAATATATTTTTATACGCCCTTTATTCTATTCGTATGTTTAATGATTAAAACACTAAAAGTGTTTATCATTGCTGTTCTTTGCTGTATCCTCTAGAGTTAATTTCTCTCCACATATACTGAAATAGTTAAATTATACACAGGGGTCCAAAGTCCACTTAAAGAAATAGTTTGACCAAAAATAAAAATTTTCAAACAATGAATACTCACCCTCATGGCGTTCCAAACCTGTAAGACCTTTGTTCATGTTTTCATCATGCTATCTCAGAAAGCTGTCAGATTTCATCAAAAATCTATTAATTTGTGTTCCGAACCTTTTGAACAAAGGTCTTACGGATTTTTGAATGTCATGAGGTTTAGAAATGTTATTTTTGGGTGAACTAAAGATTTTTTTAAAAGACCTTTTCTAAAAAATTATATATAATTCATTAGCATTTATTTTATGTGACCGCAGCACTTTTTACCAGTTTGTGCTAAGCCTGATGGTCATGTTATCCTATCCAGCTTTAGTTGAGAATGATTCACAAAGCATCTTGTGCTTCAGTGGAAGAACAAAGAACTTTTGATTAGTGACCTAGAAATAGTGCAGAATCTTAAATTACTATTATGTAACTTCTTTGTTTAAAACTGACAGCTTATTTCCAGGTTTAAAAGAAAACCATCCCAGATTTTTCTTTTGACTTGTAGATAAAATAGACTGCTAAACATAATTAAGCTTATTAAAATATTAAAATGACTTTATCTTAAATGCCGCAACCTATTAAACTAACCTGCAGATTTTACTATTCCAGTGTAGGATTTTTTAGCAAGTGCTATACGTATATGACATAATTATCGAGTTAAAAAATGGGGTGTAGACATCCTTCTTTGCCCCGAACCCTTTCTCCTGCTCCTTGCTTCCTCATCTCACATTAATTCAGAGACAGTGACACGGTCACAGACATACTATATAGGGCATTTAATTAGAGTAGAGCAGAGTGGACACACATAGCTAGCGATAATATGGAAATCTAGAACACAGCAAAGAAGTGCACTGAGAAAGAGCATAAAGCAATAATTAAATCAACTACTTCCTGTGTCGAGCAACCCTAGTTTAATAGACTTGCATGTAGAAATATAATAGACCCCAAAAAGAGTAAGTCACACTATATTTCCAACCTGGTCTTGTAGAAATATGTACCTCTTTTCGTACCTTGCTGCATGTTAGCCACAGTTTCAAAGACAAATGTCCACTGAGTTACAATAAAACAGGTTTATTGCGTGAACCCTGGCACATTTTTTTATTACGTTTATATAGAAATGTATTGTGCCAATTCAAAATTGAAATATCTGTGGATTGCTGCTACCCGATAGTGTTAAAAAATGTCAAACTGATTTAAAAAGGCAATTTATGATGCAACCGTGTTATTTTAACTCGTCAACATCTTTTATGCAGATTTTTAACTGTTTTATCGAACCGTAGTTACACAAGATTTAAACCTGAGCTCTTAAGTACATTTCTGTACTCTGTGAGCTACCAAACAAACCTACTGTCTATGAAAACCCATAGATATGAAGCTGGATATGTGTGATGCTAACATTCAAAAACATAATTTTTCAAATATTCATAGTTGTTACATGATATTCTACAAGTAATTGTGCGAAAATTACACTTTATTAATCAAAACTCTGTTTATTTGTGTGCTAAGGAATAAAAAGTGTCAGATTTTTACTGCCTCTAGTGTTCATTTCTTTTGGAAACTACAGTGATATGTACTTGTTGATACATATTTTGTGTCTAAAATGTACTTGGTGCTAAAAAGTGCACCAAGGCGCGACCAGGGGCCTGTTCCATAAAACAAAATTAGAGTATAAGCCAGGCTTATTTCAGTTAGTCTGACTTATTGCCAGTTAATTTGTATTAAAATAAGTCAGA
>JAUCNO010000082.1:1271091-1288391 GCA_032353835.1 Enteromius viviparus | reverse complement strand
GGACTCTAGCTGCTGCATTTTGAACCAGCTGTAGTCTATTTATCAAGCGTGCAGAACAACCACCCAGTAAAGCATTATAATAATCTAACCTCGAGGTCATAAACGCATGAATTAACATTTCTGCATTTGAGGATAGGACGCAATTTAGATATGTCAGATACGAAACAATGTCTGGACCTTTATCAAGCAAACACAAAAAACAGAAGAAAAACAAGTAACACTAAAATGTCATAACTTAAATCTTTATTTGCCACACCAAACAAAAATGTATCTGTAACAGTGTAAAGTCCAAAAATTAAGAGAACAGCATCTATATGATACAATCTAGAAAGATTTCTGTCTGGCGTCTTAAATTTACAAAAGCTCTGGTGAAGAAATGTACAAAACCTATAGCTTCTGCATCTACATTTCTATAAGGAAACAAATCCACTAAACACCTTTATTGCTCTAAAATCGTCCAGCAGTCTGGCAACATGTGTGAAACTTCATTTTAAAGCTGTTTGAGAAGACTATAACATCATATACATAAAAAAGTGAGCTTTAGGCACAATGGGATGCAACGTTGGCACAGTCTCTCCAAGCCAACAGGAGCAAATTATGACATGACCACCGCACCAGCAATGGCACCCTCGTGTTTCTTTACAAGCTTGGCAAAAAAAAAAAATCCCTCATCACAGGAGACTACATGAAAGAAATCTGCATTGAGTTTGAATTCCATACTGCCTCCTAGCGTAGACTCAAATCACTTGCTGTTGTTTTGGGGAGCTTTAAATGCATCAGTTGGTTGGAAATTCCCCCATCGCTTACAGAAACAAGCTGCCTTGAGATCTACTCAAAGAAAGTGGAATGTCTTTGGAGCAAAAGAGCTCTGAAATTAAAACACAAAACAGGCCCACCCCGTACAAAGTGTGCGCGAGTGCATATTTCCTTCAAAAATACAGTATAATTCTACACTTGTATAAAAATACCAGCTCCAAAAAAAAGGGACACTGTAAAAAGAGGGCGTTACTGAGAAATGAAGGGCAAAATATTGCGCTGCGTACAAAAAGGTCTCAAATTTAAGATGAATTACCTTGCCAATTAAAAAAACAAAAAAACAAACAAACAAGTAGTCAAACTACAAAAAGTGAAAAATAGAATAAAACTGAAATTCCCTATTTTAACGGGCCAGAAGCAGAGGTAGCTTTTGCACAGCAAAATTCCTCTCGTTTTCAATTTTATCGCTCTTCATTAACCAGGAGCTGTCTTTTTTTTTTTGATTGCTTAAAATGAGGTATTTCTATTCATTTTGACTGATATGATATGCATGTAATCCCATACAGCAGTTCTGTAATGCTACAGGTAACAGTGTGTCGAGAGAAATTCAGAAATCCCAAACCAAGACGAGCGAAAAGAAACGGTTCATCTCCCAAACGTATATATATTTGATCAGAGTTTAAAATAAAGTAATGGATTGGGACATCAAAAACATAAATATATGCGAACCTAATGTGCTGTAGAAGGATATTTTGTGTCTTTTAAAGTAAAACATGGAATAAAATAACAGTAACACACATCCTTGGGCACCAGCAGAAGACTAATATAAAAGCATGTGGCAAAATTGTATAAATACAGATGAACGCACACTATATTTATATATATATTTCCATTCTTTGGGACGAAAAAAAAAAACAAACAAAATCCTTTTGGTTATGATAATATAGTGTGTGTGCGACCCCGCATCCCTCCGGTCTCTGTACATGTGTGAGAGTGTTAAGGTGCAGTCATCTGGGCTGACAGCAGAAGGGTGTTTCTCAATGCAGCATTAACTCATAGAAAACCTACAGAGGAAAGAAGAGAGAAACATCTGATCATGAATGACTGATAAACCTTGCAGATATCGGTGTTGCTTATGGGTCATGCAGGCAACGCTACAAGCCAGATTTGAGCGCACGCACCTGAAACAGGCCACAGATTTGTAGAAATGCATCAATGTATGCCCTGCAGTGAATGGGTGCCGTCAGAATGAGAGTCCAAACAACTGATAAAAACACCAGTCCATTAAATCGAATAACGTGTTAAGGTGTTTAAACGTCAAACCATCACTTCTGGCCAAAATATATGAAGTTTGCTTAACTCTTCCTCCTCTCCTGTTGTCTGTAACATCAAAATCCAACCACATATTTGTTTAGCCTTTTAGACTGTTTTGTCTTCTAAATGGAGCTTGATCTGTGCAGATTTTTCTCCTGATTGAGACCTAAATTACGTTTCCGCATCATCATGGATCATTGACTCATATTAAGCTGGGAGTAATGGTTTCAATGCGTTTCTGACAAAAGTGTAGCTTTTCTCTTCTGGAGCCTGTTCCATAAACCAAGATTAGAGAATAAACCAGGCTTATTTCAGTTAGTCTGACTTATTGCCAGTTAATTTGTATTAAAATAAGTCAGACTATCTGCCGTAAGCCTGGCTTATTTGGTAAACTTGTTTTATGGAACAGGCCCCAGGTAGTATAGTATAAGAATCCTGAAAAGAAATGTATCATGATTTCCACAAAACTATTAAGCAACACAATATTCATAAATTATTGCAATATGCTGATTAAGTGCTCAAGAAACATGTGACATCGAAACATTCAACTTTGGCATCACAAAAATAAATAGTATTCTAATCTATATTAAAATGTAATCTATGTTTTAAAATGGTAATATTTCACAACATCATTGTTTGTAATGTATGTTTGACCTAATAAATACAACCTTAGTCAGCATAAGAGACTTGAGTTTCTTTGTAGTGTCAATGTGAAAAATGGTGATCTATGAGTGTTCACCAGCTGAATACTGAGGCTGGACAGCACTCATTAAGAGCTGTGCCTCCTTCATGAAAGAGCTTTATTTATAGCCCAGCTGACACGTGAGCCGAGCAGTACATAAACAAGTATGCATGCTCTCTATAATTACCATGTCAGGCTCTCACATGAAAACTCACAAAGCCACTTGTACACAAAACAAGACACTCTTGATGCTGTTTAGATCACACAGTTGTTATGAAAGTAGATCACTTTAAGCAAGATTGACAAGCTTTTCACCAAAATAATCAGTGCTCAGAAATGACAGCATTGATTGAGCATTAAAAACTATATGGATGATATTTTGGTATTATCTCCAATATATTTAAATATATTAATATAGGTTGATGTCGGACATGTTGGAAACAATATATATTGTGAAAAACAGTATGCAAATAAACCCACAAAACTGCTATTTGATGTGATTTTTGGGATCAACTAGGTAGGTTGGGCTGCTGCCAGGCCTCTGGGGTGCTGCAGGTAGAAGATGCTCCAGATTGGATATCTTTAAACCATTTCGGTTTGGCTCTGCCCAAACATATGGATGTATAAACACCAACGACAGCTAGCCTCTGAAGAACAGCTGTTTCGCAGAAGGCGAGAGAGAGCGCCTCCAGAGTTGTGCGTTCAGTATGGCTCATTGCCTGGTAAAGGGCTAAACGTGGGGATCTAATGCACGCAGCTCTTAAAGCTCGTAGGAGTAAAAATATATGAGCTCTTTCACATCAAAGTACAGTGAATCTATTGATGTCATGAGTGAGGTAGAAGATGTAGGATCTGAATTTGTAGCCTACAGGAGCAGACCTCTCTAAATGAAAAGGACCAAGTGACTTGTAAACCTCTCAAATTACAAGTCACCAAGTCGCATTTATATATATATTCTGGAAATTACCTGAAACACATAGCTAATACAGGCTCTGTAGGTGTTTTTGAGTTGTTATTGAAATTGCTCCTTAACTTTATCTCATCTGGAGGTCATTTGAGGGCTCAGAACTATCTTTTGTTTCAAGGTCAAGTAAATTTTGTGTCTCTTTTGAAAATGAGATTTTTTTATTTATTTTAAATTTAAATCTTTTGTGTAACATTGTAATGTCTAATGCATCCTTGCTAACGTTGTACTATGTTACGTGCAGTTTCATTGTAATTACTTGTGAAATTTAACAGCAATGTCTAAGGGAAAAAAAGAAATCCTACGCCATTTTTTTACAGATTCAAATTTTTTTATTCGAGATTTTACTAACATCTGTTTTAAAATTGTTAACCAACTGCTTTGTGTACAACTTCACTTGTGCTGAATTTGGTGAATAATGTGCAATCTGTATGCCTCATTTGCATATTTGTGCTGAAAAGAATGACAATGACTTAATTTACATATTCAGTTTCAAAGCAGTGCAGACAGTGCCCTGTTAAACCAGATTGCAGGCTGTTAGTAAATACAGCTCGAAAAAATGCTGTAATGTTTATTATACACATACATTATTCTATTTACTGGCAGTCTGTGCTTGTGATGACCCCTGATTTTTTTTGCATGTGTGTGTGTGTACAGTTCCCTATGATAAGCGAGTTTGGAGATGACAGAAACTCCTACTGCTCCTTTGAGCCCAAAGACACAGCGCTGCTCCAGTCAGAGAATGGCAGTCTGCAGCAGAGAGTCAACATACTGACCCTTGAGGTGAGGAAACACACCTAATTACACCCACCCACCTCTTTCTGGACTGTATTTCATCTGATGTTCTGCTAATTTCAAACACCACTTGTCATATTATGACTTGGCTATATTGTGTTGTAAATCTGGATTACACGTCACAAAATGGAAAGATTAGTGAGGTAATACGATTAGCAGGGTAATGAAGGACAACTTCAGATGCCCAGTCATTCATGACAAAAGGCTTTACATAATCTAGACCGAGAACGAGCGTTCGTTTTTGCGTGCCTGAAGCCCACTCTCAATCGTCTTTCCCGACTGGCTGTGATGTGGAGTGTAAATGGGAAGATCATACTCTCTCTTTGCATCTCTCGGCTCATTGCCTGGCGAAGCGTCTCATTAATTAATGATGCTTGCTATGTGTTTCCATAGCCACCCAGCAGCCTTCCCTCCATCGAAGAGCCAGATTTCTCTTTGTCATCTGTTCATCTCTCTCTCCCACACCTCCCTCGCTTTTGCTGACGTTTGGTACTTCTGGTATTCTTCCCCGCCCGCCTCATTTGACTGTGGCCTTCCTTCTCGATTCGTGTCTCGCTGTGTTGCATTCTTCACTTTTTTCCAACACCCAGAGCTTTGCAGTCATGAGCTATTGCTGAGATTTAATGCAGCGCTATTGAAAATAAATAGCCTGTTCTTTTCTATTTTGTGAAAATAAGCTACTATTATCTGAGAAGCCAAAGGATCACTGCTGAAACCCTATTGAAATGAAACTGAATCAGCCACTAGTTGGCGCTAACAAGTTTTTTGGCCCAGTAATCATGTGGTGTTTCACACATCCACAATATGCATGTCGTTTAATAGATCTCCTAAATAGATTAATAGATAATGAGCAACTTAGCCTCAAGAACCATTGCTGTCAATCAAATAGTTCATTAATTAATATGTTAAAAACCTACTTTTGCGAACTAGTCTCTGGTTTTTCTCTAATAAACTACTGCAGTAATAATCTTTGGACTCTCTAGATCAATAATTATCAAAAAAAGGTTACATTTTGTCCTTTGGTTAGCTATAATTGGCTCATTTAAAAACGAGGCGAGGCTGCATGAACCCAAAGGCCTATAAAACATAAACTAAAACTCAAAACTTTATGAAACTTTGTAAAAACTTGTGTGTCACATGACTCATAACAATTATCCAAAGTTTCATGAAGATCGGACCATAGGTGGCATCTCAAAAGCACAGTATTTCTATATAAGATAACCTTAAATTTTAGAACATGTTCATATATTCATAGAAACATTAAATCAAAGTAATGCAAAGTTTCATAGAGCTCAGACTATAGGTAGCAGTATAACCTCGAAAACACGATATTTCGAGAGTAAATGACCTTAAAGCCCTCATACATTCCCTTATAGACTATATCTTCATATAATATCATAGATGAACAACTTTGCTGCCGGGATTAATAATGTCAGTCAAACAGTTTTGACAAAAACACTTTAATAGTTATAACACTTAAACACAGTGTTGTGTAAGAAGTTGCAATCAATGACTACTAAATACCAGCGGAAGTCCACTAATGAGCCCACAAATAGTGCTTTTCATGTTTGCTAATAGAGGCATTATAAAAGCTCTATTATAACATTCACAATCACATTTGTTTAAAGTTTGCCATATTGCGCAGAAACTTTTTGAACATTTTTGCATATAATCATTACAGTAAAACATGAAAACAACATATAAACTCTTTAAAAGTGAATACTTACAATAACGGTCACCTTTCATTTATTTCAAATATTTAAAATTGCAACACAGTGTGTGCGAATATATCCCTGTGGATGTGTGTGTGTGTGTGTCTTTGTGTTTGTATTAATATAATTGTTTAACCATTTAATTTCTGTGTGTCTGTGTGTGTGTGTTTGCATGTGTATATGTGTGTGTGTTTTGGAGCTAATTGTCCATTTTCAATTTGCTTTCGATGTGTCAGCCATACACCCAGGTGTCCCTATTTAACCTCAAAGGCCTTAAAAAGGCTTGAACCCCGGTAATTGCTGCTTGCAGCTATATAATTGAAGTAGATGCTTATGTCGGTTTCCAGAGACAAGCAATTTTGTCAAAGAATTTGTAAATTTGTTAAATTTGTATTCACTTGCCTTTTATCACTTTATTGTATAGCTATGACTATAGCTATACTTCTTCAGATTGTTACAAACTTTGTGTGCAAGTTTATGTTTAGTTGTGAACAAAAGACTTTTGCAAAGAAAACTTAGCATTTAATAAATATTTGTATGAATAAATTTCATAAAATAAATGAACTTTAATTGCAGATGTTCTGTTTATAAAGAAACATTTTAGTAATCATTTTATATTAAATTTATTATTTCTCATTTCTTTAATTTTTTTATATTATCTTTCTTCTGAAAACTATTTATATTGTAAAAATAGATTTTTCAGAAAGTTGTTTCAAGTGATGAACAAACAAGATTTAGGTCATGTCAAGAACCAAACAAATGTCCACAGAGCTGATATTATTGGCCTACTAGGGACTTATAAAATCCATAATGGTAGCAAAGAAACCAGTTAAAGAAATGACAATAAACAACTGACAAAATGAGAATGATTTTAATATATTTTTATCATTCACCTGCCTTCTTCCAAATGTTACAACAGCTTGCCATTATACAGCTTGAAGACATCCCAACTGTCATTGTAATTCAAGAACGTATGCACACTAATGTAAAAATGAAAAATGCAAAAAATGTCCAGGAGGATTGAATACATTTAAATATCATCAGGTGTTCATAAAAGCCATTAAGCCAAAAGAAAGCCATTGTAACGATAGGAGTGTTTGCATTCTTCAGCTTCAGAAGAGCAAAGAGCGAGAGGAGCAGCTTGAAGATGTCATTCAGGCCTATGAGAAAATCCACATGGAGAAGTCCAGCCTTCAGCGAGACCTCGACAAGATGGTGAGAACTCTCCTAAAACATTCATTCCACCACATCCATGCTAAGTTTGGCTGCCGAGCGGATGGGCAGTTGCGATAATTAGCCTCTCCATGTGCTTCAGGCTTTAATCCAACCAGGTGTCCATTTGATTAATCTTATACTCTCTTACATCCTAACTGGGGATGTGTGAATGTAATTGGGCTCTTATATTACCCAGCAAGCCCTCGTATAAGTGAATGATGCTGGATATCTATAATCATATATGCGCATTTGCCTCCTCAGTTTAAACACGGGTCTCAAATGGCTTCGGATGGATTTGGCTGGGACCAAAAGATTGAGTTTTTGAAAATTGCATGATGCAAGCGTTTGAGCATCTGTGCCGTTCGCCTCTCAGAAACACTCAGCCAGCTATCAGCTGTTACATCTACATGTTCTCATCTTTTATTGCTGACAAAAATTCCTCATGGATGCGAATGCCGGAAGAATCAGCATGGTGAAGTAAAGGCCTGTTTGCCCTTGTATATCTTTTGATCAGTCCCTCATCGCCCGCCTTACTCTCTGTACTTTCTCTTGGTGTTTCATTTTTAATCTTTTATAATCTTTTACTTTTGTGCCCATCTCTTTCCCTTTCCCTCACTTCTTGTCTCTTTCTTCTCTTGCTCTTTTCCGGGCGCAGACGTCTCTGGTGGAGAAACATGTTGAGCGGATCCACAGTTTAGAGACGGCTCTGAGGCAGAGGGAGAGCTCGCTACACAAACTCAACACACAGCTACACAATAAAGACATGCAGTATCTGCAGCTACACAGCCCTGATTCACATAGTAAGTCTTGTTTTGTCTGTATGCATGGAGGTGTTCATCTATAAATCACTCAGTGGCCTACTGCTGACTCATTCGCTTCCTTTAGCTGTCACATAGGTCACTATACAATGACAGAATCAAACGAAAATGAGTGCGTTCAGACAATACTGAACATTGATCTTACAGTTGTTTCATGTCCAGAATAACAACCAAAAAAAAAAGAAAGAAAGAGAGGTCTGAGATATATAGCCACACACAAAAATATATCAGGTTGTTTATTAGCGTACAATCAGGTTCATTATTTGTCATTTTATGTGCCTCATTCATTTGTATTCCACTCCAACAACAGATTGTGTATCGGGGTCTTTGAAGTGTCCTTTTTCACATATGCATCACATTTTCAATCCAGTTTTCATTCTAGCCTAATTTAATTTTTTCAAAGAGTACCTCTCCTATGAAGGACTTCAAACAAGTCAGCGTCTGTCCTTTTGTCCTTTTGGTCCTCTTTGTTTTTCCCCTGATGACAGAGTATGTTACATCTCTCTCTCATTTCACCCCATTTCCCACTTCCTTTCTTTCTTTCCTTTCACTGTCTCTGAGGCTCAGAAAAGACTCTCACCACAAAGAGACTATGTAACTGAACTAAAAGCATTTGCGAGAAGAAGGTAACACCTTTCCTCCTGTGACCCCTTTCCGGGATCTAAAACGCTTGAGTCAAACTCAACAGGAGTCAAATAATCCCAGAACTCAAGCGAATTATGTATTTATGTAAATTGCGCAACAGAGATGTTCCGTAACCCTGTCAGAAAATAATACAAGAATGATGTCAATTTTGTGTGCACTCATGAATACAAATATTACATGCAAATATGAAGAAAAAAAAAAAGAATAAAAATCATTTCACTGCGGGTTTTGGTGCGAGACGTAGGCGTGCAGGGGTGTGTGTTTTCAGCTTGCTTATTGCTGAAGTGTCACAATAGCTGCTGGCTCAAGGACGGCTTTTCTATGAGCTGCTGAATCACCATGCCCACGCCGGGGGTGAGGAGCAGGACGCTCTGTCAGGAAAGAGTTCAGTCTTGCATTCTCCATCTTCAAGGTTTCCAAGCTACATAGAGTAAAGGACGTGTGTAGGGGGACTTTAGGTTGGATTTCAGCCCTGTTAACAATGCTGGGCCTGAGGCGACCACAAAACCTCCTGTCCAGACATTTGTAAGTTGGCGTCTGTTCACTTTGGCTGATGAAGGAGAGAATTTCCAATTACGTAACATAAAGAAGCACAGTGAAGCATTTGTTGGTCTGTTCAAAGTGACAGATGAGATCAGACCTGTTGTTTCTAAAACATGCTGTTGAACAATTTCTCTGAAGACTCGTATGACAGGATGTTTAAGGAACACTAGAAATGTATTGATATTCCTTTACATTACAGTCAGTTTATTTTTGTCTCCATTTAAAACTCCACAGGAGGTCATGTGCAATTCTGCTGGCTGGATGAACATTGATTTTTTTATTCAATGAGGCAATGTGTTTGACCCGTCTGGTCATAAAAACTGTCCTATGTCTCTAGTGCTAGACTGCCCCATGACCCTGCAGAGCTCCCGAAGTCTGGACACTCTCTCTGACCTCAAACTGCAGCGCCTGGAGGCAGAGCTCGAAGGGGCAAGGCATGAGGCTCAGGGGGCGTGTCAGAGGGAGGAGGAGCTAAAAGGAGAATGTGAGAGGTTACGGGAAGAACTGAGAGAATTGCAAAGCAACCAGAGACAGAGGGTCAGTTACAAACAAACACATCCTTAATGACTCAAATAGGAACTACACATTGTCAAAATGTTTGCCTAAAGTCAAGTCTCCTAGACTCAGATATATTCTGTAACAGATAGTTTTGTCTCAACTGTTTCTGAGGAAAATAAATGCGATAAGTAATAAAACGCTATATTCTCACTTTGATGGTATAGCAACTGAATATTGCCTTTGAATTTTGTCTCATATCCAGGAGTGACGTGATCTTTCTTGTCTTGGGCTTAGGACTATGATTTAAAAGTTAAGGGTCTATAAGAGTTACTTTGTTAGATACAGTAGATAGTTAACTATCTTGAAATGTATGTTTTTAGAAAGGATGTGTTACAATAAATAGCTTGAGCACCAAATCAGCATTTAAGAATGATTTCTGAAGGATTGTGTGTTTTAAATAAACTTTGCCATCAGCTACATAAATTACAATTTAAAATATATTAATATGGTAATTTTATATTGTAATCATTTTATAATATTAGTGTATGTAGGTGCGTAGGTTGACAAATAATTTTATTGCATATAAGTAATATACAGAAAGTACGAAGGCTGACATGTTGCTCTTTTGCACAGGAGGTGAGTTCCACATGTGGACAGTGTGATGTGGAGTGGATAAAGAAAGTTGGAGATGAGCAGTAAGTGTCGGTTTTGTTGATTTAAAGCTTACAGCTGTGCATATTAGCTTTTACATTATTGCTTTTTGTAAATGTTTACTATGTTATTGCTGCAGTTGCATGGGTAGTTTCCTTTGGATCAGTGGGCCATGAATGTTCCAGTAGAGGGCAGTATAGCTATTGGCAAACCTCCAGATCACCGTCTCAAAGAAGTGGTCTGAAGGATTCTCTCTCACAGAAGTGGTCTGAAGTGTTGTCTTAAACTGACGCTAACAAAAAATACAGGTGAACTGAAAGTAACCTGTGTCGAAGTGAAATGGGGATTCTTGGAAAAGAAGGTCGCAAGTAATGCCTACGTCTCATTTGCACCTCAGAGTTTCACACTCTACTCCCCCTCTTTGTTTGAACTTCTGGTTCTTGTAAAAGTCGTGATTTAACAGAAAACGGCCAAAACCTTATATGCAGTTACTCAGACATTCTTATGTTGGTAGTTTTCGATGATTTTGTTTTGTTCTATAGAAGGGGTTTAAATGGGGAAAAAAATATTTTCATTTTCATAGAAACAAAACACAATCTGGGGTTTGAATAATCTCCACGGTGTTCAGGTTTATTTCAACTGAAATTGGCATCGCTAATTGTTTCACACATGTGGATGTTATATTCTTTTTTATAACAAGTAGTGCATTAATTGTAGGCTATCCATTTTAATGGCAATATTTTGGTATTTACCAGGTCCGATTCTTAACCAAGTATGTTGACCTAGTCAGCATCAGTGTGTAAAGTCTTGATTTTAAATCATTGTTGAGTCATCAACGCTTTAAAAGTACCGTTACATGGCAATTACATCAGCTAAATATTTAGCTAAAAAATCCTCACATGAAAAAAACCCAGCTAAAGCATTGTTGGTTAAATTGATTTGTCAGTCTCTGTGTTTAAAAAAAGGTGTAGTCACAGCTTGTCAACCATAAACCCCATATTGTCACCTCAGTGTAAATATCAGCCTGTATCTGACTTTCATTCAATTGTTTTGTTTGATATCAGATTAACCCAAACGCTAACACTTAAGAAAACTGTTCCATCATTATTGAATAACTACACAGGAACAGATGAGTAATGCAATATTAACGCTTTTCTGACTACTAGCAACTAACCGGAAACTAAGTAATGAATTAGTAAGAAATAGTGTTTAGTCCAACATGATAGTTCACTATTAGCTTATTAGTAATTACAGTTTTTTCATACTTCCCTTAGGTTCATAATTATTATGAATAATGCATAATGTTTAATTAATTTTAAAGTGAAGGTCATGGTATCCAAAGTCTTCATATTATATATATATATATATATATATATATCATATATTATAAAATGATTATAAAAAAATTCCTTTTGCTAGATTTGGTAACACTTGAGTCATTACTAGGGGGGTTACCATGATCTTTATTTTAGATGACTGATCCAAATAATTAGTAATCACTTTAGAAAGATGTAGTAACACTTGAGTCATGCCATCTAAAGCTTTACATACACCTCAAAAGCTCACAACGGCATTAGTCAATATTACGAAGTTTGCATGTTTTTTACTTTAGAGTGCTGATCCAAGTCATTAGTAGGATTTGGTAATACTTGAATCATTACTATTGGATTATCATGATCTTTACTTTAGAATTGTATAATATATTATAAATAACTCACTTTAGTTATGAACCTGTATATACTGTAGTAGTTATCCTGGATATATTTAAAAATGGTAGTTACTGATTAGCTACAGTAATAGACTGCTTACTAATTATTATTATTAATAGTTTCTTGTTAGTTAATAATAGTTACTAGAGTGTTAATAGTGCATTAGTCATTTGTTCCTATGCAGTACAGTATCCTAAAACGCAAACATACTGGTTTGAAGGGTTGAAAAGGATGGTTTGCGATTGTTCTTTTCATAATGCTCTCTGGCAAAAGGTACTTATTTGTTTCTGATTGCATAGTATTTATTGTCTGAAGCGTGGGCTGTGCTGATTAAGTTATTTGGCTGCTTTATATTGAAGTTTTGCTGAAAAATAGAAGATGAGTTCATATAGCCAACATTTGTTTGCATAAAAAAGACGAATATTATAGATACTGGTTTCAGCACAAAGGTCAGGCATCGCTCAAGCAGCCCACACACCCTCCCACACTAGATCATCATCAATATTCAGATAAAAATCACACAAACACATACACACACATCCTCCCACCCTCCATTTTTTTGCTTTTTGTGCTCAATAGTTCTGCAGATGCTCAACAGAAGCATTTTTTCATACTTCAAGGGCTGTGATTTTACCTTTCGTCCCACACACACACACACATGGTCGACACAACTCTGTTTGTTTAATTCAGGCTAATAGGAAGATGTTCACACTTTCAGAGAATGTTTCAGTAAACCGTTCTAAAGGTGATGCATTCATAGGCCATTTCCTAAGATTCATACTGTGCAGGAAAGTGTATGTGTGTGTGTGTGTGTGTGTGAGAGAGCAAGCATGTGAAGAGGTGAGAAAAAAAGTGTCACACTTCATCTAAATCGGCTGTAAATACCTCTTTGATAGATAGTGTCTATCAAATGAGGATGACAAATGAGGAGGATGCAGATGAGTTGTTTCTCTTGCGTCGATAATGATGGACGAGAAAGACAACTCATTACCACTGAATGCCATGGCTGCTTGAGCCTGACTGTGGATTCTTAGGAGCCTAGAGGGCCAAATGAAGGATGCAATGAGCACTTTAGTAAGTATAACCAATGCTATGGCTCATTGGCAGCAATAGAAGACAACTTCTGGTTAACACCGCTTGGCCTGTGGTTTCTTTTGATCTGTGGTCTATAAATATAACTTAAAGCTAAAGATCTAGTACTTTGTCTATATTAATGTTAGTTTGTTCTTTGGTATTAAGTGTAGTCTCAATATAAACAGATAGAAGGCAACATTATACAACTGTGCTGCTGCCTGTCTCTTTGTGCCATATGGTTGCGTGTGTGTGTGTGTGTGTGTGTGGAACTGAGAAAGAGG
Organism: Enteromius viviparus; assembly: GCA_032353835.1. Taxonomy (NCBI): domain Eukaryota; kingdom Metazoa; phylum Chordata; class Actinopteri; order Cypriniformes; family Cyprinidae; genus Enteromius; species Enteromius viviparus. Next base: position 1,274,734 of record JAUCNO010000082.1, on the reverse strand, counting down.
CAAAGAGCTAAGTCCTCCACTAACTGAGAGAGGAACTTGATGAGATATGACCTTGCACCAGACCACTTTGGTGGTGGATGACTCATTTTATTAAAATGCAGTGACTTTTTCATTAGTTTTGGCCCTTGTGTTCCTGACCTTCTTCATGCTTTAAAAAAAATATTTAGTTATCAATTTGCAATTAATCAAAATGTACAGTATACATATTAGTGACATTACATAGTCAAAATGAATAGTTGACCTTAAAGCTTTTTTTTTTTTTTTGCAGGGATCTGTTTTACATTTACTTTTTAAAAATGACACCCATAATGCTGCTGACCTAAAATTAATTTAACAGCATGATGTTTGCTTACACTATGTATACTTATCTGTGGTTGTCAAATTCATGCGAATGCATGCAAGTTAAAAAAGCCACCGGTCACACATGCCCGCTCAAGTGTAAAACTGAAATGTCTCTTTTTTATTTATCTAACACCATCTCAAAAACCATGAGTCTTCTTATTATAAAGTACCAAAGGTTTTTGTGAATTTGGTCTATGTATAATCAGATAAATGCCATATGATGACATAGTTTCTGTTTCTTTGCATCTTAGTTAGCTGACATGATTTACCCTAAAACTTACTTTTTGATAGTTATCAAAAATGTGTCAGACTTATTTGATTGTTGTGCGTTTGAATGTACCTTTTGAGTAAGCTAGATAAAATCAAGACTGATCAAATTTGTTTTGTTAAAAATTAATGACTATGAATGGAAGGAACGTTGTGATTAAAGTGAGAGATAATGCAGTAATTTAGTCAGTTTTGCAATATAAATCACACTGTTTTATTATTGATAATGAAAGACGGATTGCTCAATACATGACTAGCTTCCATATACATAAATAAATACATGGATGTTACAATTGTTAAAGTTACTGTATTATGCGTGAAGAAAAAGACAGGAGCGTGCTGCAAAAGACTTTCAGAGCTATGTAGGAAATCGTTTGCCAATTTTTTGTGATGACTGAGGCTTTTTAGAAATTTTTGGTTGCCATGGTGAGTGACTGCAGAGTCAGATGATTTGAAACTACACTGTTTTCTACGCTGTGCCAGTCATGCATTATGTTCTCACTGATGGAGCGACACATATCGCAGCTACCAACTGTGTCATAAACATAATTGTCAACCATTGTTACAGTACATGCATCTTATTATTGCTTTTAAATCTCATACAGTTAAGCACTAAGGAAACGGTGCTGATATTTTATTGTCAGTTATACAGTAATGTGTTAACATGCTTAGTGTTTCTGCATGCTTGGTGCAAAGTGCCATTCCATCTTAGCTGATTATAGCGTGATGTTAATTACATCTGGCACCTAGTTCTTAATTTTTTTAATCTGTGTGCCAACAATAGAAGGAATGAAACGGTCATGGTAGATTCCTAATTTATTGCTATTGTTTAAACTTGATTATAGGTGGTTAAAAGACTAGAACGTGTTAGTTTTTGTCTCTCTCTCGTTCTCACTCTCGTCTTTCTCTTGCTGTCCCTACAGAGTAAATCTGGCTTTGGCCTATACTGAACTAACAGAGGAGTTGGGCAAACTACAGGCTCTGACTTCGAAACAGACAGAGATACTGCAAAAAGCATCGCAGGAGCCGGCAAGCCCAGGTAGGAGGACAAGGGCCTCAATATTATACATTCAGTTAGATACATATTATGAACATGCATCTAAAAGTATGCAGACATCTTCTATTTACTCGTTTGTATAGTCAAAAGAGCTCAGTGACTTCATGATTATTTAGATTCAACCAAGATTTACTGAGTCTGCTATAGAATGAATTAACTTAATTAGGTACAAGCTCGAGGCTTGATAAAGCTGTTTCAAATAACTGGAAAATTTCACTTATATTAATTTCACTAAATAGCATTACTTTATATTCTAATGCCTTAATTGTCTTACCCACAACACTCAATAAAGTCCTTGGGATGAGTTGGGAAAGTCCACTGCCAACGCCTGGCCATATTGATGCTCATTATTTTTGCCGTGTGGTGTAATGAAGACGTGGTTTAGGTAATAATCTTATTTGCGCAATAAAGCCAATTTGTCAAACTCATCAAAATTCAGCCCAGTGGGTGGGTAAACATGTTTTTTTTTTTAGCACTGCATGCTTGTTTGCTGTTTGGTTAAATTCCACAAGGAATGTTTTTGCTGACATGTTCTGACCGCCTCTCATGTCAAGTGCCTCTTAAGAGTTTGAGAACATAAACAACTCCCCCCTTATCTTTTTAGCACCTCTGCTCTCAACCACAAAACACATTTATATAGGAAACCAGACCAAAAAGCAGAAGCGGAGATGGAGGGGAAAAAAACCCTACTGATTCATAGATAGAAGGACTGATTTCTCTAAATAGCTGATTGCAATCTCGCGATTGCAGGAAGCTCAGTGTACGCACGTTAGACTTATTGAGAGATAGATGCATCTTCAGTACAGCATCTTGTATGCCAGAAAGTGGTTTAGAAGTAGCCTACTACAGGTGCTGGGGGGTAATTCACAGGAAAACAATACAAAAATATCTCAAAGAGGAAATTTGAGGGGAAAGAGGAAGTCATTATCTGCCCATTGGGGACTGTGCACTTTACACTGCCTTTTAAGATATCCTTCCGTTAATAAAATGAACCATGCTTCATTTAATGAAGAAAAAAAAAAAACGGTAACACTTTATAATAACGTCCAGTTGTAAGGCATTTATAAGTGATTAGTTAATTATGAACTAACTAATCATTTACAAAACAAAACTATGTATTCATAAATAATTAATAAGTGATATATGAATATGTTTATCTATGTTTTGTAGATAGAGTTATGTATAATTTACAAGTGAATAGATGATGATTAACAAATCATTTACAAAAAATTACTATATGTTCACAAATTATAAAGTAATGTAGAATGTAATTTTTTTTAATTTAATGTAATTAATTATATATAAATCTATATTAATTAAAAGTTGGCATTTCTGTGGCTAATTCATATGACCGCACTCATACGATTTGTCTAAAACCCCAGTGATGGGTTTGTTTAGGGGTGGGGTTAGGTGTAGGTCATTCATACAAATTCATATGAATTGGCAGCTCATAAAATATGTTCGATTTTGCAAAAATTGTATGAATTTGTACGAGTGAGATTGTACGAATTAGTTCCCTTATAATATATGTATGAATTGCCATACGATCAAGCTGTCAAACCTGTTGTGTAAACGCGTTAGTAAATCATTTACTACACTTTCTGCATACCCTATTCTAAAGTGTTAACTACTCATCAGTTGTAAATGCTTTACTCATCATTGGCAGATCTTTCAGCCCAGTGTATACGCACACAACACCTGTAACCAGCAGGCTTGTCAAACATTTACAACTGATGAGTAGTTTACACTTTACAATAGGGTATGCAGAAAGTGTTGTAAATGATTTATTAATGTTTACACAACAAGTTTTGAATGTTTTGTAGTCTGTACTGCAATGTAAAGGCTGACCGGTGAGGGTTAGACAGATGTGTTCTCTGACACAGATTATTTTAGAGTATTATTACAGTTTTTGCCTATTGCTTACACACTAAAAGCGAATGCTTACACCAAAGCCTCAATACCTAAACTTCTTGTATC
>JAUCNO010000082.1:1251572-1264855 GCA_032353835.1 Enteromius viviparus | reverse complement strand
TTTTCTTAAATATATAAATGCATGTGTATGCATTTATAAATGCATTATGAATATACACAGTACACACATATATTGTAAAATAAAACTTTCATTTAGCCTGTGATTCATCACGATTAATCAATGCTCAGCACTAATAAGTTTAAAAGTAATCATTATTATTTTACTTTCATACAAACACTGTCCCTCAAAACTTTTTTTAAAACTTTTTTAGTTTGGTAACGAATACAGTTACTGTTAATCACCTATTTTTAAAAAATATGTCATATATTCTGCAAAACCAATTCCAGATTTTATGAGAAACAAATTCAGCCAAGCTTGTCCCAATTTTTGACTCATATTCTACAACAAAAAAGTTTGTCACTAAGACACAAACTAAAAGATCATGCTCATCATAAGCAAGACATCAGATTCACTCGTGTACTTGTCAGCACTGTCTGTGAACATGCCCATGGAGCTTGCAGTCTGGTCTCAAGCAAACTAACAGCCCTCAAATTAGCACAGTCTTTCCTCACCTTCCCTCAGCACAGCTGCCGTGTGTTAAGCAGAAGGATGCAGACTCCCTGCCAGCGCCTTCTTCAGGTGTGCTGTACATCTGAGGTGCTGCAAAACACACCTCCGTCGGAATTCCCATGAGGATCTGTAAATATGTCACGTCAAAGCAGCAACAGAACACTTAATTAGACTGATCAGCTCATCAAGTGTTACTAGGCCTCAAACACATAACTGAAATGAAAACTTTAAGAATAATGCATGCATGCATGTTTCTGTTACACCTTGTTAACCTCCACTGTGTCTTTTGATTGCTAATGGACTGATTTTTCCAAAACAGCTGACCTGGGATAATGGAATAATATGTTTTGTATAATTATGTAAATGTATATATACTCATATATTTATTTTTTACTATTTATAATTAATAAAAATTTAAAATCATTATATATTGTATTTTGTATGTATAATCATTGATGCTGCACACTGTAATTTTATTTATTTATTTATTTTTGTAAATAAAACAAAGATTTTAGGATTATGTTTTACAAGAACTTTAATAATAAATAATAATTTCCTAGCAATTTTGAGCCAAAAGATTTCTACACCAACATGTTTAGTGTAATCTCACTTATAATCCTAAAATAAAAAAATAAATAAATACATTAATTAAGTATACTTAGAATTTTCAAACACTTTTTTGCTTCAAATTAATTAAAATTTAATTAAAATTCTTTACTGTGATTCATCTCTAATTTGTTTGGTACTTTAGTCAAAACTCTTAAATAAGTAATGGTTTGAAATGCTGACTGTATATGGAGAAAATCAATGGAAATACAGAAAAAAGAATCATTATCATTATTATTTATCAAAATGACAAACCATGTCATATTTCCAAGTCATTCTCAAGTAAAAGAGCAAATATGTATCAAGTCGATTATTATTTAACATTGCATTACATTATTTACAAGTTTATACTGCATAATTGTTAATAATTCTAATATTATTACTACAGTATATAATAAAATTACAATACAAATATTAACAACAAAACACTCTCAGAAATGAAGGTACAAAAGCTGTCCCTGAGGTGGTACACTTTTGTACCTATTTAAATAGCCTATGTACACTTTAAATACTAATATGTACCTAATTAAGGTACTAAAATGGGCTGTTTAGGTACAAACATGCACCTTTTGTAAAGGTACCGCCCCAGTGACAGCTTTTGTACCTTTATTTTTAAGAGAGGTACAGTGCATAGCACGTTGAGTCTTATTGACAGTGTTTTCTATGACAGTGGCATCAAAGGTCATTCTGTCTGATGGTACTTCTCAGTATTCCATCCATCAGCACAATATCATGATTGCATCAGCTTTTATTCTCATGAACAACAACGGAGTTCTTGGGAAAGGCCGCTCTATAGCGTAATTCAAAAGTAAAACCAAACCAGTTGACCTGACAAGTCAAGCTTCGGGACTGAATATTGACCCAGCATGCCTGTACTTATCACTACCCCGTAGGATCCCTTAACAGGGTCCTGACCCTCTTAATTTACACCCGCTGCCAAACAGTCTGCCAGCAGCAAGCATTTTAACCTCCTGAACCCTGCATTGCAAGAAATACATGACTGGCGCTTTCTCTTAGCCATGATCACATAATTACATAAATGTATAAAATGTTGAATTTGACAACTAATTTATCATTTTATTTCACGCATTTTCTGAGGACACTTAAAATGACCCTCAGTAAAAGTTATAAATGTGCGCGCGCGGTGGTTATTGATCATAACACGCATTTAGGTGTCTATGGAAAATTGGCCGCATCAGTATTACAACCTTAATTAGGCTTGCTTACGAGACAAGAAAGGCAAGCGTGTGTGTGTGTTTGTGTGTTGTAAAGCAGAGTAGCTGAAGGGGTTAGCAGGCAGGGGAGCTGAAAGGAAACACCGTCGTGTTGATCTTTAGGAATGCAGCATGCCAGAGGCCTGGCTCGGCTGGCACCAAACCCAAATACCTTGCCCACCCCTCTTCCTGTGCCTGTTCCCTTTCTTCCTCGTCTCTTCAGAGAGCCAATGCTACACTCCTTCTCCCAAACTGCTGCCCCCCACCCCCTGTGAAATGGGAGAGCCCTCGTCTCCACTTCCTCTGACAAGATCAGCAGCCACCCTCCCCCCAGCAGCATTCCTGCCCCGGCATTGCTGTTGCTGGCCGGCTGTCACAACTGGCCGGCCAGAATAGCTCTGTGACGTCTGCTGAGTTACTAGAAAATTGAACTCTCCCAAGAACCCCGGGAACAAGGATACGTAAACGGACAAAATGTGTCTGTCCACTTGTGGCCGTGCAGTCTCGGACACAGACACAGCTGTCCAGGTGCACTAGGGTGAAAATACACACAGAGACAAACAAGCTCAGTGTTACATGATGATGCGGTGGCGTTTCTTTAGCTGAGAGGGTTGTGCGGTCAGAAGTGGCAACCTAAATATCTAGTATGAGTAAAAAATAACAATAGTTTTTCTTTTGCTATTTAAGTAAATGGGAATGCAGAAAAAAAAATTTGCGGGTATTTTCTTATTCGCTGTTTTCAAAGTTTACCCAACTATCACGACTTCGGCTTCTGCTGAAAACCCCAGAAATGTGATGTATATGCCATGTTTTTACAAGAGGACATACCAAATTCTAAAACAAAATTGTGATTTCTTTAAATTGTAAATGTTGAGCCTGGTCTCAAGAAAATTGCAAACTTGTGTTGTTGATACACAAAAATAGACTTTGCCGCATATGACACACACATGTTTGCTGTGCATATAATACGCAGTTTTCACGTGCATATGATATAAATTTGGTTGGTGTGCATATGAGACACAGTTTTCACATGAATATGATACACATCAACCCCATCACCCTAATCCTAACCGTCGCGCACCTAAAGTCCATTTTTGCATACCAATACCACAAGTTTTCATTTTTATTTGGCACTATTTATACGCACGTATAAAGTAGTTAATGTTTGATGCTGTTCTTTAGAATGACAAATAATGGAAAATAGCTACTATATACATAAGGGATTGCATCAACCATGCTTTGCTAATGACAGTTAATGTTAATAATAATAATTATACATATACAAACAAAAACACAAATACAAAATTAATACGCTTATTGTGTATTTTGTGGGAATGTTTAAAATATATTATGCATGTATATATGACTGTATATAGAGAGAGAGTTATTGTGTTTACTTGCACTGTAAAAGAGTTATAGATAATGGATATTGGTTTTACCAGAACATTTTATTTCGGTCTTTCTACCACAAAATATCTTGTTTAATTCAGTGTGTAAATCGTCAATTCTTTATAATTAATTGTGAAATGAAATAAAAAAATGTATAGAAATTTACTAGCAGTGAAAATTCTTCTATTTATTATTCTGAGTTCGACGTGTCAGCAACATTGTGATTGTCCAATCAGATTTGAAGAACCAGTTTATAGTTTTTGTGACATTTAGGATTTAGATTTAGCTCACTTCTGGGTACAGTTTGTTCCCAAAACATTGTAAAGTAAGTTCACAGACACACCAAACTAGCTGTAATCCTTTCAAAGACATCACTAAACATCATTACAAACCAAATGCAAATGCATCAATAATGATAAAGTGACTTTTTTCAGTGTTTTTAAAGCTCAAGGCCAAATGACCTATATGACTGAGTTAAATGAAACCGTCGCTCTGTGCAAAAACACTTTGACAGACCTTGTGATATACATTCACTTCCAGCTTTGAAAGTACATTCTGACTCAAGAAATTCAAAAGGTGTTTTGACCTCAATGCGCTTCACATAAAGAAGCAAAATTTCAAAACTCACAAACAAAAGCAAAACGCTCTTTTAGGCTATCTGAGGGAGCGTGACACCGCAGCTCAGCTCTGTGTCAGAAGGAATGATGCGTGTTGACTGTAGCCCTGCGTTTGTCATACGAGGTGTCTGTCGTAAAATTGCCAAAGCCAGCAGATTGACACTCATTAGCAGGCCGCTAAGAGCCATTGCCCGGGGAAGCAGCGCAGAGAGACCATATCGCACTAAAAATAAATGATTCGAATGATTGGTACTGATAAAACCGGATGAATTAGAAATAGAAGAGAGCTCAGGCAAGACCTCTGGTTGGCAAGCTGTTGTCACATGAAAGGCCGCTTAAAGCCTCCATGACACCCACCACCCCCAGCCTCTTAGCGCTGGTGTTGGCCGCCCTCAAGCTGAGCCCGCTCTTCCTGCTGCCACTCACAGGCACACAAATACTGTACATTATGCACGCCCACACACACACACACACACACACATCAATGTCTGCTTCATGCCACAGTTTAAAAGCAGGAGTGACCAAGGCCAAATCCTAGAGGGTGAATTGAGTAACACACCCCCTCGTACACGCATCCGAGCATACGCCATCATGAACGTCCTGCCCTGCTCTTTATGCCCAAGTCCTTTGCACTTTATATGGCTTCACAGGCAGAAAGGGCACCTGTCCATCACTGCATTTGTTCACCATCCCTAAATTAAGTCATTCATCATTATGCATGTCTTTGTCTGTCAATCATTCAATCAATTGGAAGATTATTACAGTAATTTAAGAATCAGGCCCTCCAGCTCAAAAAGTAAAAAGAGATGAAAGAAACTTTGAAATTTGAATGGTATTATTTGGCATATATTTATATAGTCAACATTTAAAGTGAATCAAAACCTTTCATCAAAGTTGTGCTATACCTAAAACCAAAATGTGTTCTTGTCTTAAGATAATTTTGCTTAACTTTATGTGACCTGCTTCAAAAGCTGACCACTGTATATATTTAATAAATTGTTTATTATTTTTGTATGCATATTTACTTGTTTAGGGCATTCAAAATCAATATACAAACAAATAACTTATTTCTTCAGCTTGGTATTCCTCAACTCAGCTTTTAGTAAGCAACATTCACTTAAAGGGATCGTTTAACCAAAAACGATTAATTACTCATCTTGATGTCATTTATAATTTTAAAATAAGTTGCAATGAGCCTAAAAAATCTTAACTAAATTACAAAGAAAAAACAACAATTTGATTTATGTATACAACATCCTCAAGATTATGTTTTGAGAGGTTTAGTCAGATTCATCACACTTATTTAAATGTATGGTTAAGTAAAATGAATATACTAATATAGTCATAACCATTTAAAGTGAAAGGACAACCAAAAATAAATAAATACATCTGCCGCAGCACTCTATCACTCTCCTTCTTGGTCAAATAGCCCTTACACAGCCTGTAAGGGCTAGTTGTCCAGTTGAAAAATAAATGATCGTCCAACTAAATGCAAACCGGATGGGATAGCATGTCGCTGCAGGATGCTGTGGTAGCCATGCTGGTTCAGTGTGCCTTCAATTTTGAATAAATCCGCCAACAGTGTCACCAGCAAAACACCCCCACACCATCACACCTCCTCCTCAATGCTTCACAGGGGGAACCAGACGTGTGGAATCTATCCGTTCACCTTTTCTGCGTCTCACAAAGACACGGCGGTTAGAACCAAAGATCTCAGATTTGGACTCATCAGACCAAAGCACATAATGTCCTTTCCTTGTGTTTCTTGACCCAAACAAATATATTCTGCTTGTTGCCTCTCCTTAGCAGTGGTTTCCTGGCAGCTGTTTGAGCATGAAGGCCTGATTCGCGCAGTCTCCTCTTTCTGCTGCTAGAACTCTGTGAGGCATTTATCTGTTCTCTGAACTGAGCTGCTGTTAACTTGCGATTTCTGAGGCTGGTGACTCTGATGAACTGAAGCAGAGGTTACTCTTGGTCTTCCTTTCCTGGGTCGGTCCTCATGTTTGCCAGTTTCGTTGTAGCGCTTGATGGTTTTTGCTACTCCACTTGGGGACACAATTAAAGTTTTTGCAATTTTCCGGACTGACTGACCTTAACTTCTTTAAGTAATGATGGCCACTCATTTTTCTTTAGTTAGCTGATTGGTTCTTGCCATAATATGAATTTGAACAGTTGTCCAATAGGGCTGTCGGCTGTGAAGTAACCTGACTTCATGCACAACACAACTGATAAAGCAAGAAATTCCTCTAATTAACCCTGATGAGGCACACCTGTGAAGTGAAAGCCATTTCAGGTGACTTCTTCTTAAAGATCATCGAGAGAATAAGCAAGAGTGTGCAAAGCAGCAATCAGAGCAAAGGGGGGCTATTTTGAAGAAACTAGAATATAAAAGATGTTTTCAGTTATTTCACCTTTTTTTGTTAAGTACATAACTCCTCATGTGTTCATTCATAGTTTTGATGCCTTCAGTGAGAATCTACCATTTAAATGTAAATGGTCATGAAAATAACATTGAAAAGAAAAGAAAACACATTGAATGAAAAGGTGTGTCCAAACTTTTGGCCTGTACTGTACATAACAGGCATATATTTGTAAAAAATAAAAATAACAAATATATATATATATATATATATACTACGGGGCCGTGGAATGAATGCTTGAATCTGATTGGGTGACGAACGTTCTGAGGTGTGCAATTATTTTCAGGGAAATGCACGGCGAACGTAGTTTGTAGCTCTTTTGACCGCATTACAGTTCCATATCACTTCGCATATTAATGACGCACACTACGGTTACACACTCACACAAAAACGTGTTGTCAGCGCTGCCCTCACGATTTTATCAGTTAGCCTAGTGTAGCAACTTAAAGGCTACACATGACATTTCTCACTAGCCAGGTAATATCAGCGATGCATCTTAAACCAGACTTACAGTTTAGAGACGATGCTTCAGGGACACACAGAGGTAGCCTAATTCACAAGCGCTCTCTCTCTCTCTCTCTCTCTCTCTGTTTCTCTTTCTCTCTCGCTCTCTTTCTAATAACTTCATTATTAACTGCATTAGTCTGAAATCAACGGCTCAAGCCTCCATTGCCAGCTTTAATATGACGTTTTAAATATGAAATATTTCCTTACTTCCTATATTTCGCTGCTTCTGAGGCCTGATTCATAAAGTCATTTTGTGTTTTAGTCAAGATGACAGTCATATTGCATTAAACAGGTGATTGGGAAGTGTATAGCATTATAATGCATTTTAATTGTACCGAATCCTTGTTTATGTGGTCAATAAATTCTTTAATATTGTACATGCTATATCCGTCAAATTTGTAATCTCTATTCCATAGAAGAACATAGGTCTTATGGGGTTGGAACAACAGGAGGATGAGTAATTAATGACAGAATTTTCACTTTTAAGTGAACTATCCCTTAAAATCCTTGAAAGCTTTATAAACTTCTATAACTCTAACTCTCTGTACTGTACTCTTTAAAAAATAATAATACATTAAAAAATTACAATAAAAGTTGCCATTCATTACTGTAAATGCAAAAGATTTATTATCGATACCAGTGCTAACCTTAGCAAATAAACATTCCACTACTAATACAAAGTTATTATTTACAAAGTAAAATTATTTAAAATGTGTTTTAAAAGTAATTTGAGTTTCCTGTGCTCAATAAATTTGCATTTACGAATTACACAGACAGGGAGCAGAGGGTAATAAAAATAATGACATAGCTGGTCTCAACCAAAACCTGTTGTATTCAGGTCTTGTTAACGTCTGTTATGTGTTTCCCTCTTATGTGTTTTGATTTGTTGCTGCCCCGTCAGCTTTTTGTTTTACTCTGGAGTTTTTTAATGAAATATTTGCATTTGATTCTTCCGTGTTCTCTGCTCTCTGCCTCGCTGGGAGGCTCAGCACACGCACCATGAGTGAGAGAACTCATCGTCTTGCATCATGACAGAACAAGACCTCAAGAAGAGGATGGCGTTCAAGGGAACGAACGCGCACATCCTCGCGGACCCTGGTTTGTATCGGTGGATCTCCCTGCCTGGAAGTCGGCTCGCGATTCGATACTACCACCGTCTGCCACATTACCAGTGTCACTGCCGGCCACGGTCTGTCACGCTGCCAACGCCATTACTACAGCACGAGCCAGAGCCTGCTATGTTACCACTGCCTGAACCAGAGCCTGCCATGCTACTACTGTCCGAGTCTGCCCCGCTGCCGTTGCCAGAGTGGCCCAGCTATTGCTGCCACCGCCAAAGCCTGCCATGCTGCCGCTGCCACTGCCAGAGTCTGTCCCGCTGCCAGAGCTGGCCCAGCTATTGCTGCCACTGCCAGAGCCTGCCATGCTGCCACTGCCAGAGTCTGTCCCGCTGCCAGAGCCTGCCACGCTGTCGCTGCCACTACCAGAGCCAATGGTGGAGGAGGACCTACCACCGTGGCCCGACCCACTAGAACCAATTGTGGAGAAAGACTTGTTCTCATGGCTCGACCCTCGTAAGCCTGTGGTAGAGAAGGATCTGCTGTCATGGCCTGACCCACCAGAGCCAATGAGGGTGGAGGATCCACTGCCGTGGCCTGATCCACCTGAGCCGATGGTTGAGGATCTCCTGTCGTGGCCCGACCCGCATGTGATGGTGGAGGACCCACTGTCGTGGCCTGATCCACCTGAGCTGATAGTTGAGGATTTCCTGTTGTGGCCCGACCCACCTGAGCCTGTGGTGGAGGAGGACCTGCCCTCTTGGCCCGAGCCTGCTGTGCCTGATGGGCTTCCTCAAAGTCTGCTGCGCTGCCAGAGCGCCCTCCAGAGTCTGCTGCACTGCCAGAGCGCCCTCCAGAACCTGCTGCGCACCCCTTGCGCTTTCCAGAACCTGCTGCGCATCCCACGCTTCCTCCAGGTTCAGTACTCCCTGTGTGCCTCCTGGGGAGCTTCCCCAAGGGGCAGTAAGGAGTGGATCTTGGAGGGGATGGGCGGGATTGGGGGTTTTGAGTGGACTGTTGGGGAACCACCACGGACAGTGCCCCTTGAGACTGTTTAGCTTGCTTGGCCTGCAAAGGCACCCGACCCGGTGCCTCGTGGAACTGTTCAGCCTGTGTGGCCTGCAAAGGCACCCCACCCGGTGCCCCCTGGAACTGTCCAGCCTGTGTGGCCTGTGAGGCCTGTTAAAGGGTCACAACACCTCCCTGTTTCAGAAGTGCTTTTTCACACTTCACTTGTTGTGATTAAATTACACTTGTTTAACACAATCTAAATACACGGATGACTTATTGAAAATGAAAATTTTCACGCTGTTGTGACGACGCGTGACACATGACAACATCAATATGGCGGATGTAGTACGTCCGAATTCCATTCATACTACTCACATTCATACTTTATAGAACGTACTGTTTTAACGGTCGATTAGTATGTTAAATTTTAAATGTAGTACCTACTGAAGCAGTATGCGATTTCGGACGCAGCATCCGACTTCACTGACTCACCGCTGGATTCACCGCTGACTCACCGATCACCGTTGTCTGTACTCATAAATCCACCCTCCGGGGCTTGTTTTCAATTACTCCTCTGGTCTTGTCATGCTCTCTAGCGCCAACATTTACAGTGTATATACACACACTAGGGCTGCACCATTGTGACAAAAGTCATAATTGACAATTATTTAAAGACACACACACAGATTATAATGATTTTTTTAATGCAATTTATTTCAGTGATGCAAATCAGAATTTTCATCAGCCTTTACCTCAGTCTTCAGTGTCAAATAATCCTTCAGATATCCTTCTAATATGTTGATTTACTATCAGTGCTGTTCTTTTTAGCCATTTATTTATAGTATCAAAATGTCACAGATTCCAAAAATAGCAGCAAAACACTGCAATAAATCAATGAATTAAAATAAATTGTTATTCGTTTGAAAACTGGAGTAACAGCAGGTGAAAATTCTGATTTGCATCTCTGCAATTAAATTATATTTTAAAGTATATTAATTAACCTCTGACAAAGAGAAAAGTGAAAGCTCTTCACAATACCGCTACTGAACATCTGAACATAATTAAAGAAATGCACATTCACGGACCTTCTTCTCTTTGTTCTGCAAAATGTAAACACGGTCTGTAAGTGCAAATATTAATTTAGTCTTACGTTAGGCAAAGGCGTTCTGAAACAGGTCACGCGCCGCTGCACAGAACTAACGCGGGTTTGACGTTTTTTGTAAGTAACTTATGTAATTTATTTGATAGGTTTGAGCCTGTTCAGGAGGTTTTTTTCTCTCTAGGGCCATCTGTTTTAGCAATTGTCAATAGTAGTTTGTCCTGGTGTGTTCCCTGAAAAGTTAAAATGTGCAGAAATGCAACCTTTGCTCTAAAATACCTAGCCTGGATACTGCAGACCTTAAGAATTTTAGGCCTATTAATATCCTTTATTACCCTTCTGTCAAAAGTTCTTGAAAAGGTAGTATGTAATCAATTAATGGCTCTTTTGGAAGATCAAATTGCTTGAAATTGTCCAGTCTAGCTTTAGGGCACAGTACAGAACTGGTTTTGTTAAAAGTTTTTAATGATATCTTTTTAGCTACTAATTCTGGGCACTGTGTCATCCTTGTGCTTCCTGGATTAACCTCTGCCTTTGATATTGTAGATCATGAAATTTAAATTTCTCAAAATTCGAAAGTGACCAAAACCTCAGAAATCATAGGAATTGAGAAGTGGTCTCTGGTCACCACCTTTTTTTTTGAAAACTTTTCATTAGATCTTTAAGCTCAAAATGTCACCTGTGGTGAGAACATATTAAACATTTTTCTATTTTTGGAAACATGGTGTGCCTATTTTGATCTTTTTGTCAGAATTTTTGTTTGGTGGAGCACATAGAGGGTTTTTGCCTGACTGATGTGTGCTCTGGGACTGTTTTTGTCACAAAACACTTTATTAAAAAGTAAACTTCATGTAGAGGCTATTTTTTTCTCATAGAATCATGTTTACATAGACACATCATCATTTTATCACAGAACCTACTAGCCTTTTATTTATATTCAAAGTTTAATTCTCTGTCCATGTGATATATCATTACTACAATTACTACTGAATAATTACAGCTGAAAATGGCAATTTAATTTTTTTTCAAACAACAAAAGCAATCAAGAATGAAAGTCCACCAAGTCTGCAGACGCCCATGGTTCTGCTGCACAACCCCTTTTTCTCTTTTCTTCAGCTTTTCTTCTTTTCTTGGAAGTAAGGCGTGATGTTCTACATCCTGGTTTCCTTGATCTTCTACAAAAATACAAAAAACTGTTTATACAGAATATAATAACATGGGCCTTTCCTGTTTTATTTATTACAGAATTGCATTGTGAGAATAAAAAATAATAAAAAAGTTAAGCTTGGAACACTTACTTTTTAAGCAACAATATGAAGTCCACTTCTGGAAGGGAAATTAACACATCAGTATAGCTGTATTTACTGGATTAAATTTAACATTGACTCTTTTCGTGTTTCGTGAGTTGTCATGGATGAATAAAATTCCATAGAGACTACAGGAACTATTATTTTGCATAATATTAAATATAAAATTGATTAGATTCACGGTTGATATAAAAGGCATGGTGATCAAGAGGCCTACCATTGATTTTGAGTCAGATTGAATTGTACTAATTGCATTCAAATTCTTCTGACATTCCAGTAACCCCGTGTCATAGAACAGACAGTCCACTGCAGATATGTGCTCTTCCTTTATATTAAGGCTGCTGACTGGTATCGTTTTCTCAGGGTTAAACGTGTAATGGAGCACCACCAAGCTAACTGGCTTGGAATCTGTAAGACAGTTAAAGTTGAATGTTAACTGTATCATAAAAACTAAATGTTTAAAATAATAATAATAATAAGGTTAAGAAGTTTAATTAAATATGTCTTATAGTTAATCTTTCCACACTTGTAAGTGACCTTTATTCTCTTCTTTAAGGTACTTCACTGCAGCGTCAATGTCAGTTCCAGTACGGGAAGTAATGGGGCAGAAAAACAGAATGAAATCACATCTCTCAGGGGACGAGACCTCCTTCAAGCCAGATTTTTTAAGAGAATCCTTGAATTTCTGCACAACATTATCCATTGTCTGTCCTGAGGTAACACATTGGAATGTTTAAAATGATTACTACATACTTTCAAGTTCAAGTTCCTTGATTTATATCAAATGAAAAAACAGCCTCAAGACTTACCAAAGTGCTGTACAATAAATCAAATCATAAATGCATAATCAAAAATAAAACATATACATTTCAAAAACAAAAGGAATTACAGAACATTCTGAGGACATAATAATCAAGACCATTATACAATGTAATAATAATGAGAAATAAGTAGGCCAGATCAAACAAGTCAGTTTTTAAAAGAGACTTAAAAATAGATATGGAAGGTGCTTCTCTAATCTCAAGTGGCAGATTGTTCCATAATCGAGGCACAGAAAAACATACAAAGGCTATTATATAACTCTACTACTAATATCAAACACTAAATAAATCATTAGCTATGTGATCGATGCAAAGTGACAGAGGAGTAGTATCTTTGATTTCTTTTCAAACGCTTTCTGAACGATTGTGAAGCTGAAACCTGATATTTTAGCAATTATGGGGACTTCTGTGGAACTGAACTCTTTTCTAGCTATCAACAGCAATCGTTAAAACTGGGTCAACCCTTCCTTGATTTCCTGAAGCCTCTGTAATACATTTATTTAAAACACTTCCTGTTGCATTTAAACAACTCAAGTTAGCCCACCTTTTTCTTTTGTATTTAAATCTTCTTAATATTTAATTATTTATTTTTATTATTCCTTTTGTATTTAATTTTTTTCCCTCATTTATTTTTTATATTGTATTATACTGGGCCCGGTTTCTCGAAAGCTTCTTATCGCTACGTAGTTCTTAAGTTGTACCTTAACCTCTCTCTTAACATTAT
>JAUCNO010000082.1:1237781-1251472 GCA_032353835.1 Enteromius viviparus | reverse complement strand
TCTACCAATGTAAATGGTCATGAAAATAAAGAAAACACATTGAATGAGAAAGTGTGTCCAAACTTTTGGCCTGTACTGTATATATATATATTCTGACAGAAACTTCATTTTTAAGTGAACTGTTCTTTAAAGTTTTCATTTTAGTCAGGGTGCTGCCTTAGAAAGCTGCTGTAAAAGAGTTTAATTAATTTAATTGAGTTTTTATTAGATATTATTATATAATATAATATGATATAATTCAATTTAATATGTATTATAAAATGTATTTATAGACTAACTCAGAGATACGGCAATACTAAATAACATGTTGAATAATCATAAAAGCAACACAAAAAAAAAGGCAGTAGAGAAAGAATAAAACAAGAGGATATGCTCCTTTATTCTGAGCCTGTGTTCCATGTTCTCTCTAAAGGTCCGTTTCCCACAGTGATCCTTCCTGGATGTGGACTAAATATCCTGCACCAACCCTGCCAAAGTGTGTCTGATCCAGTCCAAATGTGGCAGGCTTCAAACCTGTGCCAAGAGTGTGCCAGTATTCAGAAGCTGCCCTGAAACTAAAGTCCAGGGGCACAACAGGAAAACAACAACCAAAACCACCCTCAGCAGCTCTTAAATCTGTCACAATCTGTAATGATTTTTGGGGGTTATTTACACTGTAATATTACATGTGATATTTTTTGTACTTTTTCACATTCTGAGTTAGCTATGAAACTTGTTCAAAGCTGAAACTTTAAAACTTTGTATGATGTAAAAATTACTATAAAAAAATATATAAATGGATGGATTTTTGAACAGAATATTTCTTACCAAAATTCTTGTAGCCATACTCTTTATTAGCCTTTTATTACTATTTTGTTATACTTTTTATTCATTTTTACAGTTAATAAATAAATAAATAGATTTACTTAAACAAACACGTATGCAAAGTGTCTGTCAATTCAAAGTAAACTGTCTTTATCAGTCAAATCATTCCTGTGAGTTTTTCATTCCATTTACGACTTCCCTTTAACCTGTCATAAGCCTGTCAAAGCAGAGAAAGTGAGATGTATTTCACTTCGGCTTGCCATCTGTGTTGTCCACTCAATGCTGTTAGCTGAGTAAATCCTCCTATATGGATACAGTATATCCATATTATGTTATATTAATGTATTATTTAAAAAAAAACTAAACCGTAAGTACAATATGCATATTAATATAATCACATTTATAATAAGAAAATTTCATAAAGTGAAGCAAATAGGTGATGAGAAGAAAGTGCCTAGAAACAAACTGCATTAGCCTTGTGTGTGTGTATATTTTAATAAAAAAAATTTAATGAGTGTCAATGAGTGTTTTTTTACTTTTTACTCGCCTTTAGTTCTACGTTTGCTTGCACATTGCCCAGCAACAATCCATTTCTGCTCTACAAGAACTGATGTCTTTTTCCAAACTGTCTCTATGTCCTGTTTTCCTCCTGTCCCTCCCTCCCCACATGTATTAAAATACAAAACTCTTCACGATCGTATTGCGTTGTTACAGTCCATATACAAAAGTGGATTTAATGGGCTTTTGCAGTGATTTATGGCTGTCACGGCTCACCAACGCAAATGAGACTTGACACTGGCCCACATACTTTTTCCAGGCTACGAGCCAACAGATACAGACAGAGACACACACTATTGCTCATTCATGATTTCAGTCAGAGCAGACGCGGTGGGGCACGTCAGATCTCTCATGCGGTTTTTAACATCTTTAAGAGTCAGCTTTCTCCAAGCAGCCCTGCTGGTCGGTTCCCAAGAGGCTGCTGATTCTGCATTACATGCGATGACCCCTGTCTGACAGTAGACATGACAGTGGTGATGATTTCTTAATGTTCGCCAAGTGGGCGACAGTGGGGGGCCCGTTTCTGACATTAGGGAGTGATGGAGGGGAAAGCGGATTGTACGGTCCATCGGCCAATAAGAGGAAGCCATGCTTTGGGGGGGGCATCATTTGGGGTCTGCGGAGCAAGCCAGAGGAATGCAGGAGAGTACAGCTGTCTTCTTCTGTCAAACACAGGCCCTAAACTGTCTGAAGAATAGATAAGCTTGGCATTTCATCTGCAGGACCCCTCCTCACCTTCTCAGATTGGTGGGCCGCATGCTGCAGTTCTACATGTTGGTGTGCTAAGCATTTCCCATCATTCACTGGAGCAGCATTCCTGATGAAATGCTGAAATGACATGAAAATGTGCAGTTGTTTCCTTTAAGTCAATGCAGTTTGAATGAGAAAACACATTTTGCTTATAGAATCTAGCTGAATTTTGAGTGAAGTAGAGCTAAATTGAATAAATATGTGCTAAAACTCTTTAAAAAGCTATTTGGCTATAGCCTGCATGTGTTAGAGGGAGAAATCCTTTCTTACTGTATTAGAGAAATAAAAAATATTTTAAACTAAGTTATTGCACTTTAATTTTAGATTACAAAAAGCATGAAGGCAATTAACATTTAAAGAAAATGCAAATAAAAATATGGGATAGTTCACAAAAAAATTAAGATTCTGTCATCAAAATATTAGAAATGAAATTATACAAGATTTATTTATTTTATAAAATATTTCTAATTTAAAATTTTATATAAATTGTTTTCTTTGGCTCTTTCTTAGAATCAACATATATCAGCATCATAAACTGTTAAATCATTTAAATTTTTCAGTGTTTTTTTTTAAGCAACTAAAACAAAAAATTATGGTTAGAACACACACAAAATATTTTTATTACTTAGCTTTTTTTTTTTTTTTGCAGTAGGAAAGGTCACGTCTGGAGCCCTGGATATGTCTGCATGTGGGTCTCTTCTTAACCGTGTACAACTTATCGCCTCAAGCTTGCACTCAGTCACTGTGTTTATGGAGGTGACACAGGGTTCAGAGGCTGGTAGGATGAGCAGATGCACATTCAAAAATGAATGTACATGTGGAAAATCCCTTTTGATGGATGAGGCCGTCTTCATTGTTACGTTAAAAAAGTACACGTCAATTCTTATTTTTAAGTGTCCTGTAAGACTCAGGGACATAAATCGCAAAATTGCTGATTGAAACACCTTATGGACATTGACAAGTCTTCTCCCCTTTCCAGGAGACTCAGCTTTGATTACCAACTAATTATAAACGAAGGAAGTGGCAGCTTGTTTGTTTCTAGGGTTGCAGTGGAATACATTTGCACTTCTCCAAGAGATCATGTGATATCGGGTGAGAATTCCGCAGAGCACTAAGTGCTACCTTCTCCTCTCTCTTCTTCTGCTTCACTCTAGTTGTTTGTCTCTCACTCTTCTAACGCTCTCTCTCTCTACACCTTTTAATTCCAACGACCCCCCTGTCCGCGTTCACAGCCCCTGTAGGTGGTGCCTCCCAAAAGCCTTCTTTCACACCCAAAGTGGGGTTTCAAATAAACATATGTCGTGTTAATTAGGTCGCCGTGCCTGACAGGAAGGCCTAGTGTAAGGGCTGACTTGAAGAAACATATGCTGCTAAGTCTCTCTAATCAGAGCTATTCACATGGTGATTATTAGACGTTATATTCATGTCCTCACCAGCTCCAAATATTCACCTACAATAAACACCAGTCAAACAATGTATTCTCTTTGGAGTTCATGTTAAAAATCACTTATTTGTTTAAGTATCACTATCCGTAAGTGTATTGTACGATATTGCTAATGGGATGACATGGAAATCAATTTTTTTCAACATCATGAATTAGCTTAAATTTTTAAATGTTGCAAATGGTCACCAATTTTAATATTTCACTGGTTTATTTAAATAGACCTGCATGTGATGGACAATACATCTTAATAAACTATGGATGTATTATGAGCTCCTATATAAAATAGAAGTATGTCACACCACAGGACATTATTTTCTATACACTAACATACACAGAAGTCACGTTTAAACTGATTTTACACTTATTAATAGGGAAATTCCTCTTTCTATTATGTGGATGTGTCATACTTCATGACCGAAAGCATTTAAACATGAATATATTACAAAATTAATTAGTGGGAGGATGCAAATCTCAAGCTTGAAAAAATTTTATTTGCTTCTTGTTGAGGTCCTAAAGAGCAACTTTTTTAAGGTTTACCAAGAGATTGCCTATTTTAATGTATATTGTAAATCCAGAAGCCTCAATCATTTGTGACAAATTGTTGTTTTTTTAGATTTATCCAGAAACATAAAAATCAATTTTAGAGAATAGGCCAAAAATAGATCATGTTAATATATTTAAATTCACATTTATCATTTTGATACACTTTTGTACGCCAGTGTTCATAATGGCAACAGTCATAATTTAAATTTCTAAAATTGAATAAGCAAAACGTGTTCTTTGCTGCCCAAAAAAATAGAAAATTGTATTTATTTTTTTTACAAAAAAACTAAAAAACTAAGTAAAACAGACACATCGAGGCTTGCAAAGTAAAATGTTTTTAAGCAATTAGAGTAAAGTTCAAAACGAAGTAAATAGGAAAAGGAAGTGAGACTTGACCTTTGAAAAGAGCTGTTTTGACAACAAGAGTACTGCATATCATGACTGATGGAGCGCAGGCATGGTCTGGGTCCATCAGACTATTAGGCGCGCTCAGGTTTCAGTGAGGCCTTCTAGGCCCTATGTCCTCTTCTCCCCCTGTAACACTGAGACTAAACTCATACGCTGTTGAGAAAACAGAGAGCACACACTGAAACTATCACAGCTGCATATAGCTAAAGGTATATTGCCTAACAGATCATCGTTACTAATGGAAAATCTCGAATGTATAGATAAAACATTATCACAGGATGAGTCAAAATAACACCTCACTACACTAACCCACCACATAAAGACTCTCAACTCCTGAGACTGCAGGAAGAAGAAGTGTGGTAAAGAAATCCAGTAATCTTTCACATCACTGTTTGTGATTGTAGTCAACTGAAAAGACATGATTTTGTAGAGTCTGGCTTTCAAAACCAAACATATCTAGCCGAATACAAAATGAAGTCAGATCCTGGTCGTATCATTCACATCGCACATCTGACCACAGATATGACCTCATAAACATATGCTACTATCGTTTACACCTTGTGCAATAGATAATAGTGTTACTGAGGGAACACCAACGCAATATTCAGAAAAGAAAAATTTGATTGTCATATCCACTTGTGTTATTGCTCAAATAAAAATATAACTTTTGCATATAGAGCTACATATAGAAACAGCGGCAAAGAGGAGCTGAGCTAATATAAAATCCCTCCTCCCACACGCTGTGAACGGAGAACTGCCATACACCTGCGCCAACTAGATTTGAGAATGCGCGCCGCCCAAAGCCGCTGCTTAAATGCTTAAAAGACTGTCAGGCAGCGCGTTGCGTGTGTAGTGTGATTTCTTTAATTGCTGATACAGTAGATAAGGGATGTTTGTGTGTAGCATTTGTGTTCCGAACGGCTGTGGTGAACATTGCCTGCGGAAGATCAGCTTAACTAAGGCCTAAAAGGTGCCTGTCAACCCCACAGGGCAGGTGCAGAGTATAACCGCCCGGCCTTGTGGACGTGTCACTGGGGACAATACGCTATCATCCAGGGTGCCAACACCAATGAGCTCAACTGGTGACCTTGTGAGCTCACCTTGCTAGGAGAGACACAGGAAGTTGAATTAGAGAAATGACAGTGCGGAAAGGCGATTGTGTCATACCTGCACTGGAGGGACACTCAGTAAATGTGTGTGTGTGTGTGTGTGTGTGTGTGTGTTATTTTTGTTGGCTGAGTGGAGAATTGTGATTTTCTTCGTTTACTAATTCACACTTTTCTATGAATGCATACTTTTGTATGCAAATGATGCGTGCAGGGTAACTTAAGTGCAACTGAACTAATAAAGTAAAAAGAAGACAGACTGTCAATGTTTCAAATTACAACAAAGTAAAGTGAAGAAACTAAAACATTTTTTAAAATTGTAAATTACTCAAAAAGATGTATAAGACAGTACATTTCATTTTTAATTGAATTTTATCTTTTCTTATTTATTTATTAAAAATAACTTTGCTTTTTAAGCAACAATATTTCCTTGTAGTTTATTAAAAGAAGCATTGCCAGAATGCCCTGTACAAACTATTACATTTTAGAATAAAATTAAAGAAGTTATTTTATTATTTTTGTATGTACATCTTTTAAAGGTGTAGCTATATGTGGCTTATTACATTATTTGTATGTACTCCAATGTTGTCATAGTGTCCTGTGTGTTATGCTGATGTAATTTTGTGTTTGTCTTTATGATGTTGCTAGTCATTGGAAACTTTTCACCCGTTACTGGAAAATACACTTATAGTGAACTTTAAGGTGTCATATTTGTGCCGTTATTAAAATGTTGTATATCACTGCTGGTAACATCATCATACTGTATACTTCATTTTGTACATGTACAACATATGGTTCATAAAAATAAACAAATCATTTAATTAATTAAAAAAAACAGTCCACTTATTTACAGTGATGTAATGTTTTATATGTAAAACTTAAATAAAGATGCTCTCATAGTGGAGACAAAAATAAAAAAAAATTAAAAATGTGTGCTTAAGTGAGAATGAACGTCATGAACATAAGTTTCAAAAAGAAAAATAAGAATTTCAAAAGGGTGGAAAACAGCTCACTCTCTTTGATTTATGTTGCTCCAGGCTTCCAAATATTATTCACCAACGCCTGTATAAATATAACGAGTTATATGAATTTAGTCTAAATATAACTCTGTTTTTATTTATCTGAAGGCTAATTGTTTTAATTAAAAACTAATACAAAATATTTTTTCAATAGGCTACAGTCAACGGAGTACGTATCTTTATGCGCTTTTAGAATTAGTTTTTAATCAGCATACACTCTATTAATGTACAGTATAAAGACTGTTCAAGATTATCAAACCGAAGCCCCAGTAAATAGGGGAAGGCCCGTTCTCGCGTATCAAGCCTATCACGCCCAGTCTGAGTGTAAAGCCCACCTCCGGACCAATTACCATTCGAGATATGGATATATCATAGAGTCTTATCATGTGTTTGAAGTCCGATTCCTATTCCAAATACATAGTGCCAATGTCTTCAACTTATTAAGATAAATCAAAACTTCCCAAGCAGTTTAAAACTAGGTTGCAAGGTGCGCTTTGCAGAAAAGCTCCACAACTTGTAGTCTGTAGAGAGTTGTGTTGTAGTCTTATTTTAAATGTTAAAGCATACGGACGCTAAACCTATGACACCTCTAGTGACTTCGAACCGGTGCTGCAGATGGGCGGCATAGGCAGGAATTTGTATCTCAATATGTTGAATGGAACAGACGCGCAAAGTTTCGCCAAAGACGCAGAATTGAACAGCCACCTGCACCGAAACCGCGACTTACCGGACTTCAAAATGGGCATCCAAGACGCGAGGTTTTACTACCCGGACTCGATTGCAAATGGACAGGAGGGTTTGGCGTTGCCGTTCCACGCTGAACACCACCAAAGCGCAGGAGCGCAGACGGGGAGGTTTTACGCACCGGCTCCGCTCGGCAGCTGTCACTTCACCAGCCGGAGCGGGACGGGACATACTTACGTTCCAGCCGGAGCCGACGCGTATTCTTCAGCCAACGGAAAAGACGTGTACCCGAACAGCGCAGACAGCTACCCGGCGTCTTTTCAGCACGGGTATCCACGAGCACCGATGTACTCTTTACCTGGTTTACAGGTGTCTGGCAAGACGCAAGTGCTCCTCAACAACTACCCGCTGTGGGCAAAGTTCCACAAGTTCCAGACAGAGATGATCATAACGAAACAAGGACGGTAAGAAGCATAATAGATTGCCACTCTTTAGCATAAACGTCGTTATCATAGCAAAGTTTGTACGCTATAACAGCATGGATCATATTTTGAAACAGAATTTTTAGTCCCCTTACTGTACTTATCTAAATGCCAGCTGTGCCAGCCAGGGCAGGTGGGCATGAAGCCGAGTCCTTGGCATTTGTGCCTTAAATTTAGAAGTCTAATTACAGAGATCTTTTGATCTGATCTTTTTTTCCAGACCGCGACCTGGTTTCAGTTATTGTCAAAAGTAAACAAATACTGCAATTTGTCAAATTTTCTCACTGTGCCTAGATGCACTATGACACAAATCTTTGAAAGTGAATTACCTCATTGTCTGGAACAATTCTGAAAGGAGTTTTCGAATTCTGGTGATGTTTTGGATTCGTTATTTTTAAATGCTGAGAATCACGACGGCGGTGTTAAGAACGAACGCGACGATCAAACTCGGTTCATGTGAGTAATAATAATAATAAAATAATAAAAAAACGCACTGCTCATTTAAAATGGGATTTAGAAACCACTAGTGGTGTTCCCTAGGGACCCCAGAGAGGGAGGAAAGTGCTTGTGGGGACGTTTGACAGGTCAACGAGCATTAATATCTAAACATGTCTCTGATGATTATAGTCTACAGATGTGCAACACATCCATTTTAGAGCTGCTTTCAAGGCATGTATTAATAGTCATTGCATAATGCAAATTTAAAATGTTTACTGATAAAACTGCATAATTAGTTTTTAAGTAGGCCCTAATAAATAAATATTTAGCACAGATTCTTGAATATCTTAAAAAAAGTAAACAACACTTAAAACTGTTGCACAGACCTATAATATCTTAGCTGATCACACCTGTCGCCATAAAAAAATATTCCTTTTAAAATGTATGAGAATTGACAGCATGCGGAAATTTTATAACAAGGAGGGGGCGAAACGCTTACACGTTAAATCCACAGAAAGAGTTATTAAAAAATAATCAGAATACAAGAAGTCAACGCTTGTAGTCTGAAATGTGTTCATAATTTTCAGCATGCATATATGATGCACATCAAATTAGGTTTTAATAAATAATACACATTTTAAATTTGGCACTGAAAGCAGGCATAACCTTGAAAATTGATATGTAAATTTTTTTCTCAGCGTTTTAACTACTGACTGATTTCACAAAATAATGCTACACCAATAATGTATTACTGTATATATCACAGCAGTAAAATCCTGCCCATAACATTGCTTCAAAAACTTCCACTGGTGTTATGGTCAACATGAATAACTTTCATTGTTTCATTTTATTTTGTACTGTACTATATGCACCACCTAAACAAATCCCTCTTGTTTAAGATTATTAAAACAAATGCTGTTTTTTTCTTAATATTAAAATTATTTATAGTGCGGAAACTTTTACGCAGATATGCGTGCATCTGTGTGTACAGTAGTCTACAATTGTTGGTGAGAGTGTTAGTGTGTGAATGCACGCTTTTGTAACCTGTAACCTACTGGCAGGTGCCTTGAAACCTTTTGCAAACCGTCTTTACAGCTTGCTCAATGCGTTTAGAACATTCAGAAAAACAAAAAAATTAAACGGTGCGTGTATTATGTGCTTTCTAATCATTAAGTGCTTAATTATTCAAATCACCCTTGTATTTGCAAGTAACAATGAAACAGACTATTTGTGAGATCTTTAACTTAAGTAGAAAACCTCATTTGTTTTGAATCAGCATAGTGATGATTAATTTTTTGCCGCTGAATTCTGTTTGCATCTAATCTAGTGCAGTGATCTTCTTCATGCTCAGACTCCTCAGATTGAGTCAGTTTATTTAAATACACAATATTTTTTTGTGAATAATTTTTAGGTTCTGGTTTTGTACGATCTACAACATAAGGGTTATTTTTATCGGTTCTCATTGCCAGTGAGTGACAGAGCTCAGGTAATTCTGCCCAAGACAGGAAGTGGAAAAGTAAGGAGGAGGGGGGTGGTGCATTTGGGGGTAAAGTTGGTGAGCACCACCGAGACTCTGATGGCCATACACATCAGTGGAGGTAGCTTTGAAGTGCAGGAAATGAAGGAAGGCACTTTCTTCCTCTCTCTCTCTCTCTCTCGCTCTATTTCTCACTTTTTCTTTGCTCTCTCTCCTCTGGTCTGGTACCTTGTGAGCGCAGTGATGCACGTTTCCTCAGAAGTCGAAGTGCAGTCCGAGTCGAGGCTTTGAAATGCACCATAAGGCCCATAGCCTGAGACGAAGAGCAGAGGTCTTCGGCCCTTTTCAAGTCGAACTCTAAAACTAGCCCCTAACCTCACCCCTGCCACCAGGTTTCACAAACTTAAACAGGCAAGGGGCCATGAGATCTAAACATAGATTGGTGTAGGTGAGCGTTGTTTTGCTTTTATGGTACTCTGAGATCCAAATAAGGGAATGAACAACTTGCAGACTAATAACTGGACTGAAATTCATGAAAAAGGTTGCTTCACAGAAAATCAGTGGGAGAGATATGAAACCATAGATAATCCATTCCACCTCATGTTCAATGGCTGATAAATACTAGAGTGAAAAAAAAATGTCTTGACGAACCCATCTGCAACATGCCTGAAAAGAGGAACTAGGGTTTTTCACTGCCATTCTAAAAGTCTATATACAAAGTTCTAAAACATGTATTCTGGCTTCAGGTGGTTGTATAGGAGATGTGAATCAGTAGGTTCTTCGTAAGTTTGATAGAGGAATCATGGGTCTGTGCATTATGTTTAAATAAAGCTTGCTTTCTGCATCAGTGGATTTACATCTTATATTTCACACCACAAAAAGTTAGAAATTTTCCAAGCATTTGCTTATGAAGTCTAAAACTGTGTAGTGAAACTCTTAGGAACGTTTTGATACTTTATATGCTCACACACAACGTGATATAGCAAAATATTTTTAAATCAATGCAATCAGGCAGCAAAGCAAAAGTTCTGATCTGGCCTTCATTTGCCCTCTCTTGAATTTCAGCATTGCGTAAGATAAAGATGGCACTGATAAACAGTTGGCCCCATGAATAAAAATTCCGTTATTATTTACCCTTTCCATCTCCTTTGGAGCATTTTTTTATTTTTTTGATAGACGTCAGTGGTCACTGCTTAGTCACTAGCATTCTTTAAAATATCTTATTTTTTTGTGTTCTGCAGAAGGGATCAAATAAATGATGACAGAACTTCATTTTTTTGTTGAATTATCCATTTGAGAATGAATGAATTGCATTCATTGAATTGCCTACACTGTAAAAATGATTTTTCGTCGTTGTAAATAAAGATTATTGGAGTACATTTTACAAGTATTTCAGTATTTCTACTTTAACAGTTGATGATTTGCCATTTGTTTGTGAAATGTATTAGCAATTTCTAAGTGAAAATGGTTTCAAAGTCAATTGTTTATAGAGATAGCAGACCAAGTAGCATCTGCAAACAGTCAGAGCTAGATTTTAAAACTAAAACCAGATCAGATGTCAAGGTGATTTTAGTAGATGTAAAACATTCACAAAAATCCATAGATGAATTTCATCACATGACCTAGAGGGTTCAATAAGTGTTCAAAAATGCTATAATAATATTAAGATAAAACCTAACTTATTTTTTTAGAGCTTGAAAAATGCTATATTTCTTTAAAAAAATAGAACTCTTAAAATTGTATTTTAGATTAATCCTTTTTTAGGTGTTCTAATTGTTTGGGCCACTTTGTTTATGCATTTGTAAAAGATCAACCCGTGCAATATCAGTTTTATTAATATCCTTGAGGTCGTCCAGGCTCTGCATAAAATGCAACCTCTCCCCCTGCACCACTCAAGGTCTCTCTGCCTGTAGCCTTTGAGCTTTCTGTCTTTGTTTTTTTTTTTCAACTAACAATCACTTCCTGTTCAGCTGTATATGGTAGCATGGAGTATGCAGTCTTGCTGTAAAAAGCCAGACCTCAAAAGCAGCAAACTTGTGGTATCATCTTAGCTCACTGCAGGACAGACCTATCTCTGTGTGCCCGATTCCAGCAGAATCCCATCAAGCAGCTCTGACAGAATCCGATGAGCTGTGACAGTAGCACATCAGCAGAACACCGTCGAGATCAAAGGGATCGCATGTTACTGTGGTTGCTGGCTGCTCCATTTCCAGCCACTGTTTTTCAGCAGCCGTGCTTACAAGCTCATCACTACAGCTATGACGGTTCTCCAACATCAGCAAATATATCGTGGTTTCTGAACGTAACCACATTCGCATAATAGCTTACAATAACCACGTAAACATTCCGTACTTACTGTACATTTCAATCTGCTTGTGTCATGTTTGATATTTTACCTTTACGGTATAAAAAAGGGGAGCTAGCAGCTGCAGACAGGCATGTTTTTAGAAGATCAAGAGTACGAGCATGACATAAACTGGACCTGAACTTCTGTCCTGGTGAATTAGTGACAACCAGTCGATATCCAGACAGTTTTTTTTCTTTTGAGTGTCCCTTCTTGTCTTTCTTACTGTGCAGTGTTGCCTTGATCCTATTGAACGGTAGGGGAAACACATATATGTATGGAAAACTGTACCTTCCTAAACTCCTAGACAGCAGAGGAGGCGCTTTTGTTTGGCAACCACCTACTACCGTGTTCACGGCTCCATCACTGAGTCAAGGAGTGGCAGAAAAGTTTCCAAAGGTTAACCTCTAACTTTTTTGTCGTAAACCTTAACCTCCCACTCATGCAAAACATTCCTCTCAGTGGCAAACCCACTGGTTTCCCCCTCTCCAGGTACTGATTTCTTATAAATGTCTCATTTTAAATAAGTATGACAATTTCTGAGGCTCAGTCAGATGAGGAAAGTGATTGCCACATACGGTATAGTTATAACTCAGACTGAGGAGGCAGCGCATGAGCGTTGAATGATACAGAGACGATTCTGGTTTCTGTTTTCACTTATATTGACAACTGATGTGGAAGAAGAAACCCTTCACCTGCTTGGTCTCTTCACCACCACAAGGCCCCACAATGCCAGGGCTACATCTGAGAATGATGATTGATTACAGCTGCCCGTGGGTGGGCAGTCCATCCGCTTGTGTTATGCCGCCTTGTAGCAAACGAGCGTCCTTGTGCTCTGATCCTCGATAGGTGTCCTTTACCCTACTTGAAAAGAGAAATTGTGAAACTGAGCTCATTTCAGGTCGAAATATAGCTCTTAATTCTCTCGCTCAGAGCAGTCATTTTTTGCCGCTTTCCACATACTGAAGTGGATGTAACTTCTTGGAAACACAAATTAGATATTTAGTAGAATGTGCAAGCAAATGGATACTATGGCTATGAGTTGTTAAAATTCAGAAATAAAAAAAAAGTACAGACAAATTCACTAATGCACAGTTGTTATATGCTTTTAAAAAATCCCTTCATTGCAGTTTAGAGAATTTGTGCACAATTTTACATTCATATAGCATGTCCATAACATTTTTGGGTGCACTATTTCTTGAAATGACAAACGTAAATAAAAAAATATACTTGTAATGTTTTCTAATCATAAATATTGTAACATTGTTTTAGGGTTAGATTAACGGAAACCAACAGTATACTGTTTAGGATATGTACGATTTTTAAAGGTTTTTGAAAGACGTTTCTAATGATCACGAGATCTGCATTTATTTGATTCAGAACAACAACAGAAACAGTGGTAGTGGTGGTTAATATTTTTTGCATTCTTTATTAAATATGTAAAGCTCAAAAAAAAAAAAAGATCTATCACCTTGATCATAATTTAATGCATCCTTGCTGAATAAAAGTATTACCTTTTTTTAATTAATAAATTAACATAATAAAAAAAAAAAAATATATATATATATATATATATATATGAATATATATATATATATATATATATATATACTGTATATATATTTATTTTAAAG
>JAUCNO010000082.1:1188329-1237681 GCA_032353835.1 Enteromius viviparus | reverse complement strand
CTCTTTAGGACTAATTGCTTGCTGTTTTCCCCACCTGTAAGTCGCTTTGGATAAAAGCGTCTGCTAAATGAATAAATCTAAATGTGCTTCACTACTGTCATCCTCTGGGATTTACAAAAGACTCTGGCATAAGCAGGCAGGTTTGTAATAAATATAAATTAAATACTTTATGGTCTTAATACAATACTCTAAATTAAAACCTAATAGTCCAGACAACCCAGTGAAACTAAATGAGTAATGCCAAATATTAGTACATGTTTTGTGCCCCACAGTACTCTCAAGTAACTGACTCATAACGGATCCATATTTTTTCCTCTGAATGGATGATTAGAAAATCAATAAGGGATCAATAAGGAAAAGTGTATTTTTTGTTTGTTTGTCTTTTCACTGTCACAATCAGTGTTGTGGAAAGTTACTTTTAAAAAGCATGCGTTACAATATAGCCTTACTCCAAAAAAAAACAAAAAAACTAATTGCATCACTTACTTTTTATAGAAAGTAAAGTGTTATGTTACTTTTGCCTTTCTTTTTGTCACCCAAACCAGGCTTGCGTATTTATTTTTAATAATAATAAAAAAAACATAGTTATATTTTTGGTAACTGTAAAGACCCTTTTACACCAAATGTGACATGAATAAGCCTCAGGCTGAAGGAACTGTCTGTCTCGCATTACTTGTAATGTGTTACCCCCAACACTGGTACATTTTTTTGTCTTTTTAAAACTATAGTGTGGCATAAATAACTTTTTTTATGGTTATAATATGAGGTAATATAACTGCATGCATATTAGGAGGATGAATACTGTAAAAACAGATGGATGTGGGGCATAAAACACCAAAGTGAGAAAAAAGTGTTTAATGGCCTATATATGTATTATTATGATTAAATGAGCTGCAGCCATTTCTGAAGTTAACTTGGATACAGATAGGCATCAGAAGAAAGCTGGGGGCAGAATGAGGCAGATGGGAAGAGGCGATTTAGGGCTTGGGGGGGGCAGATGGGGTCCCTCAAAGGATGGCTGCCTAGTTCCGCATGGTAATTATAACAACATCTGAGCTCTTAACATTTTTCCAAGAACTATTTCGAACATTGCATCTCTGCTAAATACACCCTATCATATCAGTCAATTTATCCTCAGTCTGAACTGCTCATCATGCATGGAGTTTTCTAAAATAGCACATTGCATCATGCAAATAATCGCTTTCGTGATTGGTTTGCATCCGTTTATTAAGTCAACAGGAATATATCACAAGATAATACGATTTTAGTCGTATTCGATGACATTTTTCATCTTCATGAAGAAAGGCCAACCAAATGTGGATTATATGTGTAATGATTCTTTAGTGGAAAAGGTTGACTGACAATCACAGTGTTTACAGAAATTCTTGCATTCAGCTCACTCATACAGCTTCAGCTCAATAAATGTCGCTTGGATTTGTAAAGGTTAGATTAGACTTGCGCAGTGCCATTAAGCTACAATTGTTTTGTTTGCATTATGTGACAATTGCAAAGCTATAAAATTAGCAGAGCACTAGTCACATAAATGCCACCACACACAAAAAGTGTAAACATAGACAAGAAGTGAATAATAAATCACTCGGGGCCAATTCCAGACATCCCCATAATCCATTACCAGAGCATCACGGTAATGCCACGATTTAAAAGTGCTGGTATTAATTAGGTTGTGCCTCTGTGGTTGACTGCCTGTCATCTACTACAGTGAGCCAGAGTCGGAATACTGATAAGAGCGTGCAAGGTAAATGAGAATGTTTAACTGCTCAGCAGGACTACGGTCATTTTAATGCCACCGCTACCAAGAATCTGCTGCCGTGCAAAAAAAATCAGACAGCTTTCTTGACGTTTCCCATTATGTGTTAAAAGGTCCAAAGACCCGTATGACTCAATTGGGCACGTCATTATGCGACTAGGTGCAGACACAGACTGAAATTAGTATCACTGAAAATCAAAAAGTCGATGACTGTGGTAGACACGCACACTCAAACATAATCTCTCCTCAAAGAAAAAGATCCATCCTCAAAGCAACCTTGCACTGGATGAACCTTACTCAAGTTAATTAAATTTGCTCATGATCAGTCATCCCTTTACAGGAAAGTAGCAATTAGTCTAAACAATTGAACACCTTTATTTTTCTTGTCATGCCTGTGGTTGCAAGTAAATCAATTTCACATGCTAGTGTTGATTAATACTCATAGGATGCATAAATTGCTTAAATATGCAAGGGCTGTGGCAATGTGTTGTTTCTAAGCTTCTGAATAGGAATGACAGTAGTGAAGGTTACAGACAAGACACTTGTGTTTTGGGTATTATCTCAGTTTCTTGCATTTTCTTACTTTGCTTAATTATTTCTTTCTAGGAAATCTGCACAGCTAATCATGCGTTTTAATCTTGTAGCAGATGAATCACTTTCCCTCATGTCTGTTTGAGGCAGGAAAAGGAGACATTTCAAACATTATCTATGGGAGGAGATCATTTTGACATACTTTCATTAAATAATATCTCATGTCAGATCAAAAATATGCAGATCATTTTCAAAAGTGATATTTTTTCAAAGGCACAAAAGTTGCACAAAATACATTTACTCACTCTAGTCTACAGATATGGAGTACAATGTAGCATTGTGTCACTTGCTCACCCTTAGGTCCTCTGCAGTGAATGGGTGATAAAAACATCACAATAATCCACAACTGATGCACACAACTTCAGACCATCAGTTAACATCTCGTCTTGTGAAGTGCAAAGATGTGCATTTGTAAAAAAACAAAAACAAATGCATTATTGCGACATTTCAAACCTTTGCTTTCAGATGAATATTGACAATATTGCAGTCAATATTGCAATGAAAACAAATCTCCAGTGAAACAGGAATCTTGTCTGATTTAGGAGAGAAATATGCTTAGATAAAGTACAGTTTACAAGCGAAAATGTATAAAAGCTTTCTAAAAATGTTGGTAGATTTTGATGTGAGTGGACAACATAATTTTTTTCCTTCACTGCACACATGGCAGAATATTGACAGAAAAACACAGAATTGTTGACATTTTTGCAGATTTATTAAAAAAGAAAAACGGAAACATCACATGGTCCTAAGTATTCAAACCCTTTGCTGTGACACTCATATATCTAACTCAGGTACTGTCAATTTCTTCTGATCATCCTTGAGATGGTTCTACATCTTCATTTGAGTCCAGCTGTGTTTGATTACACTGATTGAACTTGATTAGGAAAGCCACATACCTGTCTATATAAGACCTTACAGCTCACAATAAATGTTAGAGCAAATTGGAAACAGGAACTGCCTGAAGGCGTTCCAGGTGTGAAAAGCTTGTTGCATCTTTCCCAAAAGACTCATGGCTGTATCAGATCAAAAGCGTGCTTCTACTAAATACTGAGCAATGGGTCTGAATACTTAGGACCATGTGATATTTCAGTTTTTTTTTTTAATAAATCAGCAAAAATGTCAACAATTTTTCTGTCAATATGGGGTGCTGTGTGTACATTAAGGGGGGGTTGAACTTAAATGATTTTAGCAAATGGCTGCAATATAACAAAAAGTGAAAAGGTGAAGGTCTCAGAATTTTCCGTACCCACTGTATCATGTGTTTGGACTCTCATTCTGACAGTACCCTTTCACTGCAGAAGATCCACTGGTGAGCCAATGACTTAATGTTAAACTTCAAATCTTTTTTTCATTTGATGATGAAACAAACTCATTTATATCTTGGATGGCCTGAGGGCGAGTAAACTGTAAGCAAATTTTGAAATGAATTATTCTTTTAAAACTAATCAATATGAAAGAACTCACTGTTTTGTAGAAAGAGCAGTCCAATGAGGTACTTATATTGCATACCTCATTTTTGCACCTTTGGTTATAATGACACCACTGGTCATGTGATATAAGTATGAAAATGCCCATGAGGGGGCAACCCACTCAATGCACAATAAAATAGCCTTCTCTTTTAGTTTTTTTTTTTTTTTTTTGCTTTTTCCAGAAAAGATTTGCCAGGAGACATCATCTCAGATGAATGTGTATCATTTTAATGAGAGTTCTTCAAAAGTACTGTATATGTAGTTTATAATGTATATAACTTTCTTTCATCAGCACACAAAAAAACGACCGCTTGCACCTTTAAGAGAGCAAAGCGCGTGACGCCGCTCTAAAATGTCTCGGTAAACTTGGAAAAGGACTTTTCTCATTACCTCGAGCGACTGAGATGTCCGTGATGACGGACTGCATATATAAAGGAGGACAGCATTACTGTGCTTATGCTCACGCGTGGACGCAAAGCGAGCGGACCTGTGAACGTTTAATTGCAACCTTTAGGTGCTCTTCTGGACTTCTGTCTCAAGTGAATTGCTTTACTAGAAAAGACTGGAATATAAAAAAAACCTGTAAATAAATAAATAACAATAATAAGCAAACATATACAACACACGTTAATCTTCCACTTATTTATGTGTGTTTCAGTTAATGTAATTATTTTTGCAGTGCGCTCATTCTGTGTCTGTTAGTGTAAAACACCTGTCTTGGATTTTCAAGAAGCTTCCTAGTGATGATTTGATTATTTTTTTCTTGATCTTTTTCATCCCAATGCCCGCCTTAATCGCTGTCATGGATTCGGTTGGGTCTTCGGTCACTGAGTCTACCGACATCACCAAACCGGACGATCCGTTCTCTGGTCCCCTCAAGTCTGTTGCGCCCTGGAATTACACTTTCCTCGCCTGTCTGATGTTCATAGTGACTTCACTGTCTATAACAGAGAACTTCACCGTTATGCTTGTGACCTTTAGATTCAAACAGTTAAGGAAACCGTTGAATTACATCATTGTTAATTTATCTGTGGCTGATTTTCTAGTTTCGCTGACAGGAGGCACTATAAGTTTTCTAACTAATGCACGAGGATACTTCTTCCTGGGCGTCTGGGCGTGTGTGCTGGAGGGATTCGCTGTCACTTTTTTCGGTGAGTTATTATATAACTAGACGTGCAACATTTATTAATTTAAACGAAATGTTATTTTAATTAAAAAATATATTGTATTTATTTATTAGTAGCCTACTTTATTCCTTTGCGACTAGCAGTGACAATTCCATTGTTATTGGTACAAAATGGCATATATTTTGACCTTGTTTTTTAGTGGTATGTATTTCACTTGTTGCTATTTTCTTTTCTAGCTTTATACTTTAATATTGTTTTACTACCTACCAGTAATTATGCCAGTAGATTTATTAGTGACATGCAATTTGTCTTCAGTATTTGCAGGATAGTGACTACAACTAGAAACAAAGGATAAATGTGTTAAAAAACGAACAATTACAGCAACGAATTGAATGGATGCAATTCACTGTTAGATTTCTGTCTTTCTTTCTTTCTTGTTCAGATTATCATTTACTATAGTAAAACAATGGTAAATTTATGTTTTTGTTGTAGTCAGTTGCCCTGTAGTTATTCTAGTTAACCATGATAAATCTATTTTCTTTTATCATTTTCTATTTCTTTTTCTATTTTCTTTTTTAATTTTCAAAAGCTCAAGGTTTTAGTTGTTATGAAGTTAATCCCAGCATTTTAGGCTACAGGCAGGGAAACACCCTGGACAAATGGCCAGTGGTGAATAGGTGTAGTGGGAAATTCATTTTAATAGTTAAAAGTGCAAAGCCTGTCTTGTTGGCAGAAGCTATTTACAATAACTCCACCCACCAATGCATGACTGAGCTAGTCAACATTACAAAAGACGGTTGACAGCTCCAGTGACGCAGATGGTTAAATCTTTGGTGCACTTATTTTGATGCAATTTTTTTTTTCTATGTTTCAAATTTACAAATCGCATTAGAAAAGCATTTATTTTCAATAAAGATTAAGAAAATAGTTGAAAATAAAGAATCTGGTAGGTGTAGGGAGGGCTTTATTTACCCAATAAGGTGGAATCCATTTAATAATTTGAACTAAAATGAAAGTTTACATTTAATAATTCTACAATTACTATTTCTAATAAGTAGGATACATAGGCAAAAAATTGCTTATTTAACGTAGTGTTAAGAAAATATGCTATTTTACCCTAGTGTAAATAGCATCTAATTGCCATTTACATGTTGTAAATTTACCTTCTCCATCATTTACACTTAGTCTTAATAATCTACAGTGCCCTCCACTAATATTGGCACCCTTTGTAAATCTGAGCAAAGGTGGCTGTGAAAATAAATCCTTTGGTTCTTTCATTTAAAGAAATGAAGTAAAACAACTAAAAATGGGGAGAAAACGGAATATATAAAATAAATGTTTTTTTCCAATACATGTTGGCCACAATTATTGGCACCCAATTATTGCTATGTTCTTTACCCAAGATAACAGTGGGACAGTTTTCTCCTGTAATGCCTGAAGAGTTTGAAGAACACCTGATAAGAGAAAAGAAACCATTCCTTCATCCAAAATCACTCCAGAACCTTTAAATTTACCAGCTCCATGTTGGTTCTCCTCTTTAGTTCACTTCACTCAGGGTTCAGGTCGGAGAACTGGGACATCCAAAAGCTTCATTTTGTGCTCAGTGACAAATTCTTGTTTGTTTTGGATTATTTTCCCAATGGAAGACCCAACCATGGCCCATTATAAGATATCTAACAGTGACAGTGAATTATTGATTTTTATCTGTTGGTATTTGATAGAATCCATGATGCCACGTGTCTAAAGAAGATGTCCAGGACCTCCAGCAGAAATATAGATCCACAAACACAGCAGTATACTTCATTGTACACATGGGGTACTTTTAACCCCTATGTTCAACAAACACATCTTGCGTGATTGCTGCTAAAAAAATATGTTTTTAGTTTCATCTGATCATAGAAGCCAGTCTCATTTGTAGTTCCAGTCCTGTCTGACAACTGAACATGCTGGAGATTGTTTTTGGATGAGCCAGGAGAATTTTTCTTCAAACCCAGCCAAACAACATGCGCTTATGTAGGGTTGTTTGATTATTTTTTAAAGGTTTTCTGACCCTGAGACTCAACTATTTTCTGCAATTCTCCAGCAGTGGTCCCTGAAGAGTCTTTAGCCACTCAAACTCTACTCCTCGCCGTGTAAGGATGATAGAGACACATGTCCTTTTCCAGGCAGCTTCGTAACATTTTATGTTGATTGTAAATTCTTACTTATTTCTCTGATGGTGGAAATGGCCATTATCACTGCTCTGGCTCTTTTCTTAAAGCCACTTCACTAATTTGTGAAGCTCAATTATCTTTTGCAGCATATAAGAAGTATATTCTTTGGTTTTTCTCATTGTGTTGATTTTGGGTTTTATTTTCCCTCCTATACTGTATATATTTCTGTGAAATAATCACCATGGAGTGCTTAAAATTGTGAATATGAATGGGAATATACTTCAGAGATATTTTGCTCATAAAAATTCTAGGGGTGCCAGTTCTTGTGGTCAACAAGTATTGGAGAAAAAGATTTATTTCACAACAAGATTTTCTTGTTTTAATTCAATGATGGGTTAAAATTTTGGAACAAAAAATCAAAAGGATAAAAAAATTCAGATTTATTTTCACAACCAACTTTGCTCAGATTCACCAAGGGTGCCAATATTAGTGGAGGGAACTGTGTATATGTATATATGGGTAGTTGACATATCAATGTGCCCAACAGAAAAATGTAGAAAATGTCAAAAAACAAAAAAAAATTTAAGATAAAACCTCTCATGCTAATTGTAAAGTGGCATGAACTATAAAGCATTATATACTGTAGCTCTATATAAAGCAGAACTAATTCTAAAAATCTGACCCTCATACGCTCTTCCCAGTGGGAAAAAGGTGTACAGTTTCGCTCGGCAGGAGACAGAGCAAGAAAGAGAGTGAGAGATTTTTTATAAACAGACTCACAACCTAAATCCATTCTGAGCCATATACAAATTATTTGGTGTGTATCCAATTCATGGAATGGATACAGACACAGATATGAGCAGACAACTGCACTTGAGTGTCACCTGACAGGAGCATCCGGCAGAGGGGAAACATGCAAGCATGAGCGGTAGTCCGCAACTGTTGAATCTATTGAATGAGAGGCAGCCATGTGGCATAGACGTCATCTCTGGAGTGTATTAGTGAGACTGAAAGCGTCATAGTATTGGGTGAGGTTGAATTAAAGCCAGCATGCCTTATGTCAGAGGTTTGTTTTATCGTGGTATAAAACAAGTGGTGCCACGGCAGAATGGCACACAAAAACAGAAGCTGCACATTTCAGACTGGGTCTACTGAGCCTTAAGTCACGTTTTTGTAAACTTCAACCTGCCATGGGACACAGTGACCTCCCAGTTACCTCCTCTCCATCTCTGTACCATGATCAAAATCTGTCTAGCAAGGAAAACTACATCAATCAAGCAGATGCATCTTACAACATGTTTTATTAATTGTCAAATTAAAGATTTACACTCAGCCTGCTCCCAGATGCCTTTCTATCATAATGTCTGTGCCTTCTTAACTATTGCCTACAACAAAATACAAGCTGCATATATACAAGTATATTCAAAAAAGCATGTGAGGATGCATGATATATTAGCACCATGTTAAATATGGATGTATTTAATTTATTGTATCAGATTATTTTTTGACCTTTGTTTTAAACCATTTCTGCATATTTTTAGATTGCAAACATCTGGTGTGACCTTAAAGGATAGTGTGAGATTGAAGCATTTTATTTATTTCTTTTTAAGACCACTATTTCTTTAAAGAGAGTGGATGTCACTTAGTTTTTTATAATAGAATTTCCTTTCACAAACTTTTAAAATGAATATTTGAAAAAATTGACATATCTTTTATTCAGCAAGAATGAATTAGATTGGTCAAAAATGTACAAGTCAAACTGATTCTTAACAAATTCTGTTCTTTTGAATTGTCTTTTTATTAAAGAAAAAAATAAATGAATAAATATAAATATTTGACACCTTTATAAGAAAGTAAACATTTTCTATATATATGTATAGAATATATATATATATGTATATATATATATATTCCCTAGGTTCCAGCTTTTTCATATTTTTCTGGAATGTTATTAATTAATAACCATGTCTAAATTAATTTATATCATACAACTTAAATAATTTAACCACAATTTATTAAAAGTTTAACAAAAAATACATGTTACATGTATAGGTTTCTAACATTTTTTTATTTTTTTCCAACCTTATGTTTCTGTGTTAGCTTGTCTAGTCATTTAAAACCATAAAAACCAGTTTCATTTATTCTTACAATAGCCTTATAATTTTCCCCTCAGAAATTCTTTGTTGTGTAGCCTATTTACATTTTTAAAAGGCATAAAACATTCGTCTTAAGATTTAATTTTAATTTTGGAAAACAAGGGGGATTTAATATTACATTTAAAACATTGAAGAAATACTTTATGATTATTCCTTAAAAATAAAGTTTTACAAATTTTTGTAGTAGCCTATTATGTAAACACAACTGAAAAATACTAATATATTTCTGCCGCAATGTCAAGTTAAACCGAACTTTTATTTTGACGGGTTGTCGTAAATATCTTTACAGTTCTGTGTGTATATGATAAGAGGGTAGATTTACTGAAATGAAACGGTCAAATGCTCCTGAAGTAAATCTCGGAGCAGTTCTGCAGATGTTTTTCGTGTACTGTATTTCTGTATTAATATCACCGGAAGCGTCACGCGCACTTCAGCACGAGTTGAAAACAAAACGGCGCGTCTGCGCTATTCATTACCACAGAGACACGCAGAATTAATATTTTTTTAATTAATATTTTTGCGGTTTAATATTGCCAAATACTAGCGGGAGCGGGAGTGTGCTCACTTGTGCGCCCACGCGTATGCGCGCAATGGGGCGGAAGTTGGAACTGAGCTGTGCGCGATACAGAGTGCAACGTAAAGTAGAGACATAAGTGACATGCAGTGGTGTAAATGATAATTAACATAAGGCTATTTAGTTTGTTTAATAAAACAACAAGGTATAGGTCTGTTCTATAAAAAGGGTAACATTAAATTTAATTCACCTTAAAGTAGGCGGGGCGCCTCCTAATATATTGGCAACACTATATGCTGCATATATTTGACATTGAGAAATGGTATTTATTATAGTTATTTAAATTTAATGTACTTATGTTTAATCTATATTTGTGTTCATGTATTTATTTGTTTAACACAAAATCTAAAAAAGTATATAACAAAAATATTTGTTATATATAGAAGTGTTACTATTATTACAACCCTATAATAATGTGATCTTATCTTGTGTTTTCTGATCTGTCTGTCAACAGGAGGATGTTCCCTTTCCTCAGCTTTAACATCAGTTCACTGGACCCCTCGGCTCATTATAACATATACGTGGATGTGGTTCTTGCAGACCAGCATCACTGGAGGTACCAAGGAGGCAAATGGGTCCAGTGCGGCAAGGCAGAAGGCAACATGCCAGGTACTTAACAGTCACACGGTGCTTTTTTTTGCCCACTATCTACTTTTAAACTCTACAAACAAGATAAATGTCTTTATCTGCATTGTGGTTTTCGCAGTGTGAGTCTTTTCTGAGCAGTTCAGAAAACATCACATACCAATAGCTCTGTCTTTTTGTGGCTAGAAGTGCATGAGTGTTTCTGATACCACTGTATGCCACAATCAGAGGAACTTAAGCATGTGGCCCACCACAACAGCTCTGCACTGCAACTGCTCTTCAAGGTTGACTGCATGGTAGTGCAAGTGTGAAACATTTGACATTGCGCTCTTAATTGGCATATATCAATCAATTTACAAAGTGCAAACATTTGAATCCTAATGCTTCTGCCTGCTTCAACCTTTTTCCTCTGCTTCAACCCCTGACATTTTCTTACCTGAATTAGGCACTTTATATATTTATGATAATTTTATAATATAGTAAAATTGTATACAATATACAAATAATGTATGAAAAATAAGCAAATATTACAAATAATTTAATAATAAACAAAAATACACTACCCTTAAAAATTTGGGGTTAAATATACAAATATATACTATGTTTTAACTTTGAATAATACGTTTGGAATAAATGATGTCAGGAATAAATTACATTTGAAAATATATTAGAATAGAAAATATATAATAACAAACAATAAACAATAACAATGTAATAATTTTAAAGAGTGATGGTATTTCACAAACCTACTTTAAAAAAAATGTGGTTTAAAGAGACAAATAGTTAAATTGCATTTAATTTAGCTATATATTTATGCTCAACTGCTTATTTATTTATTCTTTTTGCAGGAAACAGAATGTATATGCACCCAGACTCCCCCAACACTGGGAATCATTGGATGAGACAGGAAGTTTCCTTTGGCAAACTGAAACTTACCAATAACAAAGGCAGCTCTAACAATGTAGGACAGGTAATTTAATATAACAATACACTCCTACATTTAAGTAGACTTGCTGCAACATACCCAAACATGAGTCATCTCTGTCAACACTGGTTGTAGTCAAACAGAGATTATGGTTATCGTTTAGGTAGAATATATTGCATACCTGCACTATTTCTCTAACAATTGCATTGCTTGGAATACAGATGATAGTGCTGCAGTCCCTCCATAAATACCAACCACGTCTTCACATTGTGGAGGTGAAAGAGGATGGAACGGAGGATCCTTTTCTGACCTCAAAAACTCAGACATTTGTCTTCCCTGAGACTCAGTTCATTGCCGTCACTGCCTACCAGAATGCAGATGTAAGTCACGTCATCTGCTTGCGTTACGCTGGGGGTTATTTTCTTATTAATCAGATTGCAACTGCCACATAACCAAGCAAAGATACATGTCATCAGTGTGGGATGAACCAGACAAGAAAGTTATGCACTTTTATTCTGTGATGTTTGGATGTGTTAGGTCTAAGTGTGAGTGCAAATCATGAATTATTTTGTAATGGCAGTGATCTATCGAGCTCCCTGACTATGCTTCCTGTACCCATGTGACTTTAGTCTTACCCTCTCTCTCTCTTTCTCTCTGCCCTTCCTCCAACCTCTTCCCCTGCCATTTCTTTCACAGATCACTCAGCTGAAAATAGATCATAACCCTTTTGCTAAAGGTTTCCGGGACAATTATGACACGTAAGTAAGCCTGAAGTAAATTAAATACAGAAAACGGGTCTCTATGGAGCACTACTTTCGGTTTGTCTGTCAGTCTATCCATCCTATAAACCTTTAATCATTCATTCTCAGTTTAATTAATGGTGCATAATATAATATATTATATATATTC
This sequence comes from Enteromius viviparus, assembly GCA_032353835.1. Taxonomy (NCBI): domain Eukaryota; kingdom Metazoa; phylum Chordata; class Actinopteri; order Cypriniformes; family Cyprinidae; genus Enteromius; species Enteromius viviparus. Next base: position 1,225,424 of record JAUCNO010000082.1, on the reverse strand, counting down.
CAGTTTTTCTCAAACGATTTGACACATTTCTCCAAACTTAGGTCACTGTTGTTAAAACAGTTAACACAATAAGCTGAATTCTTTATAATTGTCCTAATAACATTGTACATTTGTGACCCTGGACCATAATACCAGTTTTAAGTCGCTGGGGTATTTTTTCAGCAATAACCAAAAATATAATGTTTGGGTCAAAATTATTAATTATTCTTTTTTGCCAAAAATCCTTAGGATAGTAAGTAAAGGTCATGTTCCATGAAGATATTTAGTCATTTTCTTACTGAAAATACATTAAAACGTAAATTTTGATTAGTAATATGCATTGATAAAATCTAATTTAGACAACTTTAAAGGTGATTTTCTCAGCATTTAGATTTGTCTCTACCCTCAGATTCCAAATTTTCATATAGTTGTATCTCGGTCGAATATTGCCCTATTCTAATCCTTAATCATACATCAATGGGAAGCTTATTTATTCAGCTTTTAGATCATGGATAAATCTCAATTTTTGGGAAAAATAACACTTATAACTGGTTTTGTTGTCTAGGGTCACATTTTCATTAATTTCATAGAAATCTACATCCTTAAAAATAATTTTCTCAAACCACTGTGAACAAAACTTTCAAATGTTTTTATAATAGTTAATAAAATATTGAGAAAAAAAGGTTTACACAAATTACAAGTATTTGTGCACTAAGAAACAAAACTCTATAGTTTGTCATATCTTCAAATGCACATGGTATATTTTCAACTGGCCCCAGACTAATAATTGCTCATTTAATTACAAACACAGCACAAGAAACACAGTTTATATATTAATATATAAATATTATTGGTGTGTGTCAACCTTTAGCAACAAGAACTGCTGGCACAAACAGATTTTAAGTTTAAAGGGGTAGTTTTTCACATGGGTGATTGGATTTTGTTTAGATATACCCAGTATATATACTGTGATATTTGTGTTGATATTCATTCAGAAAAACAGTAATTTTTGTAAGTTGAAGTTAACCTTTGACCCCCCTTTATTTCCTTCATGTAGGCTCTATGCACCTCCTGACTCAGACCGCCTTACTCCTTCCCCAACCGAGAGCCAGCAGCTGCTCCCAGGCAGTTGTTACCCTCACCAGTCATACCTGTCTGATCAGTACATGAGCCCCCTGCCCCAGAGTCGTTTCTACAGCCGCGAGCCGGTCAGCATGAGCCAGCAGTGCCCCAAAGACCCTACCGCCAGCCCTCACAGCCGCTTCTACCTGCCCAGCCAGCAGGGGGTGCCGCCGAACCGCCTCGAGTTCAACGCGTATGAGAGCGAATACACTCCCAACAACCTCTACAAGCCGTTTCCGATACAAACATCCCCACACCACCCTCTGGGCTACTACTCTGAGAGCCCCTTCGCTTCCGGCCCGGTCTCTGGCCCCAACGCAGGAACGTGGAGCTCAGGACGGCCCTCACCGCAGTACCTTAATCACCCACACCACAGTAAACCCGGGTCTAGTCTCGGCTGGTTCCGAACCATCTCATCCCCAGCCATGTCTTCGTCTCCCTCAGCTGTGAACGCACGCTTCCATTCCTCCCCATCGCTCCTGGATCCCCAGCGCCAGCCGCTGCTCCAAGACAAGTCTAAAGAATCCGGGGAGGACACCTGGATGGAAGCCCCCTCTGTTAAATCGGTGGACTCAGCCGACTCAGGTTTGTTCGAGGGAGGAGAGAGCAAGAAGAGGCGCGTGTCGCCTTACACGTCCAGCACGGAAAATTCCCCTCCCAACCGCAGCACAGAGGCTTGTGAAAAGGACAATTGCAGTGACGCTGGCTACTACGGCTTCTACACCCACTGAAGACCAGCACTCAGAGACTGTCTTCCACCCACCGTCTGTCTGCATGACCCGAGACGCAGGGATCGGGCTCTCTGTGATAGTAGCTACAGTGCCAGGTGTTAGGTGGCCCCTATGTGCTCTGTGTTCCCTGTGTTAAGTGTTTGGGGGTCACGTGGAGGTGTTCTGAAGGTCACTGTCACACAAAAGACGAAGACGATGTGACTGCGCTGAGACACTAGCCTGGAGACATGCAGACAGACAGACCTGTGTGACTTTAGCAGCTGAAGAATTTACAGCACACCTGCTGACACTCCCCCAAAGGAACTGTCTCGGTCCCCCTCGTCAGCCACAGACATGAAAACACCTCACAACCCACGCACCACACGAACGCTCAAACAAACAAATCGTTTTCATCACATCTTGAAAAACATGGGCTTAGAGGAGTAGTTCAAGCAGAAATGAAAAGTCTGTCATTTACTCTCCCTCATGAACACAGCAAAAGAAGTCTGTTTCTTATCCGGTTCTGTTATACATTTCAGTTTTCCCTCAGAAATCGGTAGTAAATCTAACTATTAATTACAATGAAGTGATAAGTAACGGATTTAACTAATTGTAGAAACACTGAAACTAAGTGTCGCACGTAAGTCCTTTAATTGGGCTCTAAATGACATGACTTGCTCAAGATGTGATGCTGTGAACCTGTAAGCATGCGCTGGTATTACATCAACTTCAGATCAGTTGCTCTAGTTGTTATTTGATGGATGATCTCATTGGAAGTAACATCGTAAATCTCCATATTAAGCATAAGATTTATATTTAAACAGAGTAATGTTGCACACACTTAACAATTCAGCACAATGCAGATTTAATACATCATGCATTTGAATGTAAGCCAACATTTCGGTGTCCAGTCAATCCTAAAATGCACCCCTACAGGGAACACAATCAATAAGCACATTAAAGCTCAGGCCACTCAGAAGACAAATGCTGGAAATAAAATAGCCATGATGTCTAACAGACCATGGCTTGCATGCACCAGCTGGAATTCCACCATCCTTTAATAGACAGACAGACCGACATAAAGCTTGATAAAATGCATGAGGTATATTAATTATTAATTCAAAGTTTTGGGCACTGGAAGATTTTTTTGTACTTTTGCATCAAATTTTCATAACGTTACACAAAAATATGGAAACGTACTTTGCAAAAATTCTAAATTCTATTGTGGTTTCCACCAAAATATGACGTTTTCAACATGGTAAGAAATGTTTTTCCAAGCACCAAGTCATCATATTTGTATGATTTCTGAATGAGTACGAGACATTTTACTGTTTATGATTAAATAAATGCAGCTTTCATGATAATAAGAGGTTTCTATAAAAATACTACAAAAATCTTTAAACTTTCACTGCACTAAATGTAAACCTAAAAAAACAAAACAGAACCCTGAGACCTGTAGTAATTATTTCCTGATCTCTTAAATTTTATAGTTATAAAAAATAAATGAATAAAACATTTTACTGTATATTAGCAACCTATTGTATGATCGTTTGAGACCAGGCCTTGCAATTCTTGGGTTTCCACAACTAAGGATAAACACACTAGTGTCAATCTGATGACCTGTAACAGGACATACTTAAACCAACAGCATCATGTCTTGAGGCATCGCACATGACGGTATGCAGATAGACAGGGTGGAAAAATGGACACCTGGCAGGGGCTTCAGACTGACTATACATCATCTTTATTCAAACAACAGAGTAACATGCAGACAGCCCACACACAGACGTCAGTGACACAGAGGAAGAATGAGCCTTCAGTCTAAGCCTATCAGGCACCGCTAGCATTCAAAGGTGAGAATGACCTCAGACAGATAAGTGGGTGACAAGATGCCACTGCAGAACACAGTACATAGACTTCTGGGACGCCCCGGAAGCCTGTGAACTCAGAACTGTCCATTTATAGAAGCTTTCTGCATCTTCCTGATCACGAGTATGCACACAGACACTTGCATATGGTCTGTGTCTGAATATGAAACCATTGTAAAATAGAACAATTCAATTGACTATCGTTTGTTAAAAAGCATTGCCATCTGTGTTCGTAGAAGTTTCCGAGAAATTGTAAAGTGCTGCAAAAAAAAACTATATTCTGTGGCCACTCTGTGATCACAGTTTTTTTTTTCTTTTTAAGTCAGCAAACTGACTCTAACTTCCTCCGTTTATTTTACATACGTGTTTGTTTTGATGCAAACGAAACAAGAGTGATATTACAATGACATTACTGGATTAGAAAGCCATTGCCAGATATCATTGCTTAGTTTTTTAGCATATACCATGCAATTTAGATGCTGGAAAATTTGTAATATATGTAATTCATTAATTTGCTAATGGGTTTATTAAGGTTAGTTAGTAAGAATTTGACATTGATAAACAAAGCAAAAGGCTGCAAGACATAGCAGCAATACTATTTAAATGACAATCAACGTTGAAGAACAAAATTTTAAAGTGCAATTAAAGTGTTTCTATGTTAATTTAAAAGATGCATAATTAATGTTCATGTTTGGTTTCTTTTTATACACTGAAATGCACTGAAACGTTTGTAACTGTTGATGTGCACTGAAAATTATGAACAAATTGTCTGTTGTTGTCATGTTAGCTGTCAATCCATGTTTTGGCTGACCCCTGGTGGACATTATGCTCCTAATATCATTGAGTGTCAGTAGCAGGAACCTATTTAGGTTATTCTCTCTCTGACACCCGTTGAGTTAAGCAACAATTTAAGTAATGTTACTAATAATAAAAGAGGTGCTTCCTCAGAAAAGCAAACTGAGCCTCAGATACAGCTGTCAAAATACTGTATATAATATTAAATGATGTTTTTGATTCTAAATGTAATAAAAACATTATACAAATTCATATTTTTTTCCTGTTCTTTAATATTGTACTTTTTTTTTTTTTTTTGCTGTTTTAAAAAAGTTGTACATTTGTACACTATAATTTTTTCGTCCAGGCCTACAAATAGTCGTTTGGGTTGAAACTGTAAGTACATCCCAATAAATACAATATCACTGTCTAAAATCCAAATATGACAATTAGTTCATTAGAAAAACAAGACGTGCAATATAAGAGTGCTGTGGACACATTTTAGAAACCACCTTCAGCAAAAAGTCAATAAGGGCCCAAATTAGAGTTAATCCGTTTACTGTTCAATCCAGATCAGGTTGAGACTTAGCTTAGAAATAATGCTCCTTTAAAAAACTGGTGAGTTAACAGAAGAAAACGTTAGTTAACGTGAATATTACATAAGATTAAATAATCAATTTTCTTCATCCAGACTCCTGGTGTTTCCACCGGCACATAAGTAAAGTGAAGTGAAAAGTAATTTAACATTGTTCATAGAAATGTGCGTGTGTGTAATTGTTAAAACTAACCACCTCCAGAACTCGCATTTTGGCTTACATTTTATCCAAAGTGGAAGACAAGCTGTGGTGTCCTCAACCAAAAATTAAATAGAAATCGTCTTCTTGCTGTTTGGTAAAAGCATCATCCTTGCTCGGTGGATTCGGTTTAGTACAAAAACCCTTGGCAGCTCATCGTTGCTCCCAAATGCTTTCGAAAACTGAGTGCAAACTGAATTTATCACAGGCATTAAGTGTCCACAGTGTTGCAGCAATCTGCCTTCTTCACCATAGTTCCAGGTTTTTAACATTAGCAAAACCAGGATTCTCCCTGATCTTCCAATACGTTCCATTGTAAAGCCAAACTTCCCTTCCAGCAGCATCCAAAGATTTCCTGTAGGATGGGAACATTTTAACAATCCAACTCTAAAATCACGTGAATAAATCAGTTTTAGGGCTTGATGTCAGCTCACCTAAAGAAGCGAGGGATATGCTCCTCTCCTCTCTTGCTCAGAATTTTCCTCCTTTCTCTTTGCTTCTCCTCCACTTCATCTTTCTTTTTATCGGTCTCCTCTATTTTCCCCTCCTCAAGAAACCTAACAAGACCAAAACAGAGGAAATTTAAAACAGAAAGCATTTCATGCACTTGCTATCTTTGAAACATAATCGAAAGAGAGAATGCATTTATATATTACATTTATTTATCACTGTCTGTAAGGAAGGTCTCACCTTTGATCAGGGCGCAAACGTGTATCTGTAGGTGGCAGCAGGGGCTTAAGGTCAAGGGTCAGCTCATTCATCTCCATTGCAAAGCTAGAGAAGCCGTAGTAAATCAAGTAGTTCTTGGGCTGTGGATCTGTAAGAAAGGACATTCTAACGCATCTGACAATACAAATGTACCTCTTTTACTTTATGTGTTTTGTCAGACAGACCGGCCAGAAATGATCCCATTCAGAATTAAATACATCTGGTGTTCTTGTGACCAATGAACCTATTTCACAGTGATGACATTTTTTCAAATCTAAACATTGTGAACCTAGCTTTTTATATTTTCAGTTTGAAAAATACAATGTATATTTTACATAATGTACATTTATATATTGTGTTTTAAAAAACTTGGCATTAATTTACACAAAACTGGTATATGCTACTATATGAGTGTTTCTATGAAAAGGGTTCAATAAATGGCTTTGATTAAAGTAATCTCCTTTTTATAGAAAGTTATAGAAATTATGTTTTGCTTACTTTTGTTGGTCACACTATATTTTAAGGTCAATGGTTTTCAAGGTTATGACTTTTGCCTCTATTCCTAATTTGCTGTTTATTAGTAGTTATTAAGGTAGTTGTTTAGGTACTGGGTAGAATTATGGATGTAGAATATGGTCATGCAGAATAGGTGAGCGTGACTTCAAGTACAAGATGTTCCTGGATCAATATTTCAATCAACCAATCAGAATTGAGGAATAATTTTTCTGAAAATATCTGTTTTAGGCTTATAATCATGGTTAGGTGCTTCTACACCCTTGTTACTCAGCTATCATTTCTCACTGATTTTAGGCATACATTTTGGGTAGGGGTAGGTTTAAGGTTAAGGTTTGGGATAAGTTTATATTTTTGGACAGTAATGTTGACCAGGATCATGGCTTACTTGGTAAAATCACGGTGACCATCCAGAATATGTGCTTTAGAAGTACTTATAATCTGCTGTTGTGTTAATAAGAAGCATGCTACTGGTTAATAGTGAGAATTTCTCCCTGTACTAAAGTGTTATATTTCGTTTAGCTTTTTTTTACTGGGAAAAATGGGAATGCAAACAATATGCAACTTTTGTTGTGGTTGAGAAACCTCAATATGTGAAAAGAGTCCTTAAGTTACTACATAATGCTAACCAATATTCAAATATGTATTTAGTATTTTCTAAGCAAATGCATTTATTCTGTAGAATTCCCAATTGATCAAATAAGCGGAATTAAAAGGTACAATAATAAATCAAAAGGAGGAAAGATGACTACTCACTTGGCTTCCAGATACATTGTGGATTGGGAAGGGTGTCACAGAAGATGCCTTCATGCCAAAATCCACCAAAACGATGGATGACGTTACCACTCTCGTCAAGAACTTGACCCTGCACTTCGTTTTTGGAACCATCTGAACCCCAGTAACGCGCCTAAAAGAGGGAAAATAAATATTCTGGATTTGTACAAAGGCTTCAACTATATGTACCCAAACGAATCCAACGACAACAAAATTCCCGATCAAAACCGAACACACCTTGACGAATGTGATCTTACAGGTGCAGACCGAACTTTTCAGATTGCGAATAATGACTTCGCCGTAGTGCTCGAGGTATCGCTGCTGACTGAGGACATTGTGGATGCATGTCACCACTTTGTTCCATTCGTAGTGGTCCCCGTATCTACAAGTACAGTATATCAAAGATATATGACATATGAATTCCTCTTTAACTCTTATAGGATTAAATTCCACTGACACCAAAGCAGATACTTGCTTTTTTAGAGTTACGTTCACCATCCCTGTTGGCATGATCTCCAAAGACTTGCCCCAAAACTTGTTCTTCCATCTCTGGTCTGCTCTCAGCATGTAGAGTAAAATTTTTTTTTAATTTGATTCAAATTCAAACATAAACAGTACATTAAGATATCATCCCACAGGCCTTAAACCTACCCTGCCAGAAATTGAAATTGTCGGACTCCGCATGACACGCAGATACTGGTGGATGATGGGAAACCTGAGGGCAGAATAAAGAGGACAGAATAAACAACTGCTTAATAGCAACTTGTCTGATGTTTGATTAGATGCCATTATTAATTACCTGTTCGCTAATGTAGCGGAAGCCTCTGTCCTCTCTGATACACTCAAATGTTTCTCCCAGAACTGGATTAAAAGGTTTGTAACGGTTGCGATACTGAGCCGTGGCATAGCCAGATATGGCAAAAGCAGCAATATAAACCTTTACAAAGACACAACAGAACTTTATAAATTTAAAGAAGTACTAATGTTTAAGCATTCGGGGTCAGAATTAACATTTTCTAGGAAAGAAATACTTTTATTGAAAACATTGATATACATATATAGTAATTGTTTATATCAGTTATACGGTTATATATATATAATGAATGACTTAATATTACCATCCTCTGGTAGGGGTCATCGGTATGATTGGCGGTGTCCAGTAGTTCAGAGTATTCCAGCTCCTCACAGAGTCTTTGCAGCAGGCACACAGGCTCATTCAGAGCTGCTGGCATGGAGACACGGGACAGATCCTTCCCTATGTTGTTGTAGAGGATAGTCATCAATCCGACGTGGCTGTTGTCAGGGCAGTTTGCAGGCAGAGTAGTACGACGTCCGGTGTTCTTTACGCTGTTCACTTTCGGTGGTGCTTTCGAAAGGCTGGCACGATATTTACGTGAAGCCATTGCTGTTGAGTTTATAAAAAAAAAAAAAAAAAAAAATGTAACAGTGTAATAGATTACATGAACAAAATTACACTAAACTACAAAAAAAATGGGGTTGAAACGTGTTTTTTAATTATTTGATCAATAATACAACAGACACAAATACTGTGAAATGTTATTACAATCGAAATTTTTTTTATTTATAATGCAATTTATTTCTGTGATGAAAAAAACTGAATTTTCAGCAGCCATTACTGCAGCATTCAGTGTCACATGATCCATTAAAAATTATTTTAACATGCTTATTTGGTGTTCAATATTAATGTTGAAAATAGGTGTGCAATATTGTTGTGGAAATGTGATACGTTTTTTAGCAAGTTCAATAGAAATGTTTTGTAACATTACAAATGCCTGACATAACTGTCACTATCTTTACTGAACAGACTTACAGACTTACAGACACCTAAATACCACATACATATGTGGCTACAGAGAACTTCAATTTTACTAACCATGAGCCTCATCAGGCTCTGAATTACTGGATCCGTCACTCAGACCGGACTCATCGGACATCTCAGAAGAGCTCGCACACATAAGCTCATCACATGCGTCAAAATACTCTGCCGCTGAGTCAGCCACCGATGGTGCACGGAAAGACAAACTACGGCCTGAGCCAGACTGAGTGAAACAGAGACAGACAGTAGTAAAAAAAAAACTCTAAACTTGATTGCATAATACTGCTGTGACAATAAAACTATGAGAGGACAAAAGAGCTGAAAAAGGTGAAACCCATCAACCTGTAAACAGAATAAAAAAGCAGTGGGTGGAGGAGAGAAAGAAAGGGACGAAAATGGGAACAGGGTGAGTAGGTTCTGGGTATAAAGAGACACACCTTCCTTTGTAGCACAGTACGGAAGGAGTCTTCTGAGGAGTTGGAGGACACTGAGAGTTTGTGGATTTTGGTGTGACGGGACTTAACATCTAACTGAAGACACACACACACATCTATGCAGTAAAACATATCATGTAATGCACTGAAGATAAACTATTAAACCAGTGGTTCTCAACATTTTTGGCTCCAAGGCCCCTCATTATCCACAACAATATTCAAAGACCCCAGGACTTCACTGGTGGTTGATAAGTCAGCCTCAAAATGTTCAAAATGTTTCAGATAATCCTAAAAAAAAAATTATATTATATATATTTTGAAGAATGAGAGTAACCGAACAGTTGTTGGTTACCATTCATTTCCATGGTATGGAAAAAAGTACTTTCATTGATTACTAACATTCTTCAGAATATACCTTCTTTTTTGTGTTCAAAAGAATAAAGATACTCAAACAGGTTTCGAACAACTTAAAGGCAAGTAAAAGATCACAAAATATTAATTTGTGGATGAACTATTCCTCTATATTTATGACAATGAGAAATGTTACGTTGTTTGTTTAGCTTGTTTTGTCTTGTTTTTGAGGACCACTGTCTTAAAGCTTTTACTAGCAGGGTTTTTTTGGGTTATGATGTAGAGCACACAGCATCTTTAATAACAAAATAAGCTACATTAAATATATTCTTTGCATGCATACAGAAAACTTCAAAGCACTAGTGCAGCACTTTAAGCTTTGAGATAAGTAATATAAGTCCTTGTCACCTCAGCCAGGCTGCAGAGGTTGTTGATCTGGGCAGAGGTGGTCTGGTGAAGCTCCCTGCTAGACCAGGCGTCCTGCAGCCTTTGGCGCTCCTGACCAAGAGCCTCATGAGCAGTACGCAAAGACGCATGGACTATAAGGAAAAAGACACAGTACTGACCTTTAACTTTATATATCGAACACAGCAAATAATTGAAACTATAAAATCATTAAGGTGTCCTTTCATACCTTTTAAGGACATGGAGCAGATGTCTTGGTGGAGTTTCTTGCTTTCTAATGAGGTGGTGGCTGGTGGGGTTGCCTGGGTGGAGACATAATCTGGGATTGAAGGGACAGAGGTTCCCAGGTGAGCAGAACTGGTCAGGTGGCTTGATGATAGCTGCATTAAAAAGTAGGTAGAAAACAAGTAGGAGGAGATATTATAATCTTATGTCTGCAACAATCAGAAGCTAAAATACTATAAAATGTGACCCTGAACCAGAAAACCAGTATTCTATGGGTCAAATTTGTTTAATTTTTCTTTTTTCTTTTTATTATTAATATATTAAGTAAAGATCATGTTCTATAAAGATATTTAAATATATTAAAACTTATTTTTGATTAGTAATATGCATTGCTAAGAACTTCATTTGGACAGATTTAAAGGTGATGTTTAACTCTCAGATTTCAGATTCCATATCTCAGCCTAATATTGTCCTATCCTAACATAACCATATACATAAATGCAAAGTTAATCTTTCAAATTTTTTATATTTTATATGGACCAGGGTCACATTTAAACTACCATTCAGTGACATTTTTTTTTTTTTGTGAAGAAGAAATTAATTTTATGTAGCAAGGAGGCATTAAAATTATCAAAAGTGAGAGTAAAGACATTTACAGTGTTACAAATAAATTTATATTTCAAATAAATGTTGTTCTTTTGAATTAAAAAAAATCTATTATAAATATATATTAATATATAAAACAGCTGTTTTAAATGATATTTAGCAATAGTATAGAGATTTACCGACCCCAAACTTGTGAGTGGAAGTACACAATATAAAAACCGCAATAGGATCACCATCTAGTGTAAAGTATTTGCTACTTTATATAATGTGTTGAAAGTTATTTATAATCAGTGTTTTGTGCTCACTTACCGATTTAGTAATCCCACGAAATGGCTTCATGTAAAAAAGGAGTTGGCTAAATTATTGGGGGGTATTGAAGCTCTAATGCTTACTACATTGAAACAACACAAATGCCTGACTACAGTATGCAAAAATAAAATAAAATTTAAAAAAAATACACCAAGATCTTTGGGATGGCACTGCACATACAGTGGGGATCGAAAGTTTGGGCACCCCAGGTAAAAAGTTGTACTTAATGTGCATAAAGAAACCAAAAAAAGATGGAAAAATCTCCAAAATGCATCAAATTACAGATTAAACATTCTTATGTCAAAAAATGTTAGATTTTATTTCCATCATTTACACTTTCAAAATAACAGAAAACAAAAAAGCGCCTGCAAAAGTTCTGGCACCCTGCAGAGTTAATATCTTGTACTGCCCCCTTTGGAAAGTATCACAGCTTGTAAATGCTTTTTATAGCCAGCCAAGAGTCTTTCAATTCTTGTTTGAGGTATCTTTGCCCATTCCACCTTACAAGTCTTCCAGAGATTTCTGGGTTGTCTGTCACGCACTGCTCTTTTAAGGTCTATCCATAGTTTTCAATTATGTTGAGGTCAGGAGATTGTGAAGGCCATGGTAAAACCTTCACTTTACCTCTCTTGATTTAATCCACCATGGATTTTGAGGTGTGTTTAGGATCATTATCTATTTGTAGAAGCCATCCTCTCTTTAACTTTAGCTTTTTCACAGACAGCATCAAGTTACCATCCAAAATTTGCTGAAATTTTATTGAAAACCTCTTCTTCTATTCATAAAATATTCCCTGTGCCACTGGCTGCAATGCAACCACAAAACATGATTGTTCCACCCTTATGCTTAACAGTTGAATAGAGGGTTTTTTCAGTGCACTTCTGTGCCATTTCATCTCCAAACTTACCTTTGCTCATTCCGGCCAAAAAGTTATATTTTAACTTCATCGGTCCAGAGAACTTTTTTCCAAAATGCATCAGGCTTGTCTATATGTTCAATTGCAAGCTTCAATCGCAGATTTTTGTGGTGAGAACGTTGAAGAAGTTTTTCTTTTGTTGACTTTCCATGAAGTACAAGTATCTCTTTATAGAGGAATAGTGTACCACAATTCCAGTCTCTGCCAGATCTTTCTTGATGGATCGTGCAATCAAACATGGGTTTTAAGTTACTTTTCTTACAATCATGCGAGCTGTTCTGTCTGATTATTTTCTTGGTCTTCCATATCTTACTTTAACTTCCACTGTTCCTAAAGACTGACACTTCTTAATTACGTTCTGAGGTTTTTGGCATCTGACAACACTTTTCTATCTTATAGCCTTCTCCTGCTTTGTGCATGTCAACTATTTTCAATTTCAGTTTTCTAGACAACTACTTAGAAGAACCCATGGTGCTGATTGCTGGGGGAAGAGCAGATGAGTCTGGGCATTTAAAACCTTTGAGATTGACATCACATGGTCTTTCCAGACAGTGATTGAGAACAATCAATGACACTGTCAGGTCTCAGCTTTCCAAAGAGGGCAGTTCATGATATAAAATTAACAGGGTGCCCAAAATTTGCAGACCCCCTTTTTTTGTTTTCTGGTATTTTGAAAGTGTTAATGATGAAAATAAAATCTAACTTTTTTTTGACATATTATAAGAATGTTTAATCTGTAATTTGATGCCTTTTAGAGATTTTCCCAAACTTTCGATCCCGACTGTAAATATGGAATACATTTCATTATGGTTTCCAAACCTTTGTGGGAAACATAAAATAATCTCAATGGCAGAGCAATCTCTGTAGGCAAAGATTATAAGTGCTTTATCTAAGATATTCTAATATCAAGTAAAATAAAATGCAAACCAAGCAGCCTCACCATTCCAAGAGCCTCAACTCGAGACAGAGTGCGAGAATGACCCCAAATCTTCCCACCCTTCTTCTTGGGTTTGTCGAGAAGGAGATTCTATGGTTCAAACAAATGTGAGAATGCTTACTCGCAAGTCGTTTTAATAACGGTCCGTCTTCATCCTGCAGCTTTTACTAACCTGCATGCTGATAATCCTCTGGAGATCTCCGTTATTGACAATTTGACCCGACTCTAGAGAGTGCAACTTTTGGACCAGCCTTTGCAGCTCATTCAGCTCTGTTTGACAACGTGTAAGCTCTGGGAAAACAACACCAAGCAATGCATCTTATTCTGTGCTTATGCATCAGTTTATTAGAATTTCACTAGTATTTTAAAGCACAGCTGTTACCTTGTGAGCAGATGTCAGGTTCTTGGGTCTGTAGCCAAGCTGACACTTTCCCATTAACTGCAGGATTGACTCCTGGCAGAGGTTCACCCGCATAAGACGTGCCCTAAAATAGTTCACGAGACATACATTTGTAACTTCTATCAGACAAATAAACAATTAAATCACTGAAGCGTCTATTAGTGTACATTTACAGACCATTTACATTTAAACCGCCGTCTGGGACATTGAGATCTAATCACTAATTCGTCTGAGGACACATTCTCCTAATCCCTGGTGATTTAGAGGGCTACAGGAAGTCAATGTAGGAACCACTTTACTCACCCTGTCCTGCACAGGACTGTTTTTGTGAGATAGATGACTGCTCTGGGACAGGGCCTGGAGGAAGCCATTGTGAACGTGCGCAGCCTCGTTTTTCTTATACATCCTGTGGGCACTCAGCTTGGTGACCCATATGTAATATAAATCCGGAGTTTTGGCCTAGTTCGAAAAGTAAAATGAGGTTAGTTGACATTTTTGACAGTGAATTTAGTCGTTTATTTACTTAATAAAATAGTTTGCATCATTTGTTGGATGAAGGAACAGTAGTCACATCACATGCATATAAACAAATGAAACATTTAATGTAACATAAACATAAAATGTAATTTTGATTGTTTTTATTTTCAAATGATTTATTTACATTTTTTATTTTATGATTTAATTAAGTATAAGCTTTTCATAAACTCATGAAAACCCTGCATTTCCTTCAGGGGTTCATGAACACCAGATTGGTAGATCCTGGACAAGCAGAATTTAATTTACGGAAGCCCATTTCTGTCAAAGAATAATCTTTTTTTTTTAAATGAGTTAACTGCACGCTTGCAATTAAGTGAAAAAAAACATGCATTGCAGGTTTAAGTCTCAAAATTATGCGATAAAAATCAGGATTGCAAAATACAATCTATGACCGTTTTTCTTGTCATTCTGAGTTTACATCACAATTCTAAGACTGTATCTCACAATTTTACATTTATGAGTTTATATGATCAGAGTTCATATTTTTCAATTTGAAAATTGAAAAGCCTTAATTGTGAGATTTAGAAGTGCGAGGGAAAAAGTCACAATTGCCTTTTTACTTATTTTATCCCGTGGCAAAAACAAGCTTCAATAGAACTGAAGATCATATTAGCTTTAAAACAAAAACAGAATACATTTCATTCAATTAATGCCAGCTATATGCAATAACTTACTTTCATGTGATACAGAATGTCTCCGGCATCCAGATCTATTCGTCTTGCTTTTTTGTTTACTGACATAACTGCGAGACTGACATCTAGTGCACCATGCATTTTCCCTTTGGAAAACTGTTGAAAAAGTAAATCCCTGATTATTAAAAAAAAAAAAAAAAAAAGATCCAAGATCTGCAATTACAGGTAAGGAAACTTACATCATGTTGGTTTTTCGAATATCGTAGGATCCCTTTATCCAAGACAAAGTATCTCTGTAATAAAGTATAACTTTAAAGTTCAATACATTTTACACGGTTCTATAACTATATCAACAACTATTAAGAAAAAGATTATATTAAACATTATTTTTTTCTCCTACCCTATGCCACCCTTTAAGAGGCCACTTTCTCCTCTTCATCAAGTACCCTTCACAGATTCCTGGGGTATTCGCATCCTGCATGTTTTCTCCAGTGAAGTTCACATCGACTGGGAAGTCATCCATTACTTCCCAGTCTTTAATGTTCTATTTGGAACAGAAAGAAAAATACAGTCACAGTTGACGTACAACAGGGCGTTCCCCATTTAAAACATGGGCCACATGTAATCCCCATGAACAAAACGTAACTGTTGAGCTTGTTAAAACATAAACTTGTCGGTTTAGCATTCACACTATCTGATTGGATGCTTCTTAGGTGTTGAGCAACAGGTTTCAAACACCCAAGGGCAGAATTCCTAATGCTAGCTTTTATTATACAATATGTACTTGTACAGAAAATATTTAGGTGTGTCCAAAAATCAGTTGAAAAATCCAGAGTTTGTGTGCGTTTAAGCCAAGCAGATGGTACAAACCAGGCGTGAGTGACGTGAGGATGCTGTGCTGCTGCTCCTGGAATGAGTGGGCTTATGCCAGCCGCTGGACGCCTTCTCCACACCACTCATCTGTGAATGGACGTGGTCCAGTGAAGACCCGTGGGAGTCCATTTTGAAAATGTCTTCTTGTGCTTGGTTTGAAAATACGCTCTGCTAGAGACTCCTTCTCATTGTACACTAGAGCACAATATGTCTGCAAAGCAAAGAGTTTTAATGATTGGCTTTTTAGAAAGAAAAAACAATAATTGGTTAGTCAGGCAAGCATGTGGTATGAAAGTATTATGCAAAAAAATAAAAAAAAATAGCCTTACTGTCAATAAAAGAGGTTTTTAAAAATACTATGGAAAAAAAAGAAATACATTTTTCTATCATTTTCATTTTCTGTGCAGTGTAACTATAACTGACAATTTTGAAAACAACATGTCTTTTGTGATATTGCACTTATTTTTGTATTCAAACAGTAGGCTACTTGAAAATATACAGTTGGCTTACTGCTTTTATGAATGTTTGGTATAATTAAATGCAATAAATAGCTAAGGCTGTAACTGGCACAATGACAGTAAACAAAAACAGAAGCAACACAGTGTCCAGAGAAAACTCCATTAATTCGGTTACCTAACAGCATGGATCTGCCCAGGAATTTAACTTACTGTGTCACATTGGTTTATCATCTCACAAACACTTTAGATGGCTTAATATGAAACACAACAGCATTTGTATTTGGGCGTTTGTAAAGAACCCAAAATAACACACTCTGCTGTTCATTCTTAATTGCAGACTGACAGATTATTGAAAAATTCATTTTCCTAGATATAAGCTGAATTAAATGCATCAGAGGGGTGTGCCAGAAACCAAACATGTTTTCTAGAATCTATTATTGCCTTGACAACACTGACGGGCTCATACATGCCCATTTACAGAATGAACTAGAACTAGAATGCGGGCAAGTGAGATGCCTTGTAAACAGATGAATTAGCAGTTGAGTAATGAACTAATGAATTGATTGCATAATTGGCAGTAAATATCTGAGGTAAAGACAATTATTCAGTCATTACTAAAAAATCATCATTGTTTTTAAGAAAATTTTAAATATCTCTTTTTTATGAAAGGCAACATATATACAGCAACATGCTCATGGATAGTAACCTCACAAAGGTAACGGTCCTTACAGGAGAGGCTTAGTGACATTACGATAATTGGCTTTGAATAACCCTTTTTAGCTTGAATAGCTTTTCACCGGGAGCATGCTGACAGGTCACAGTAAATATAACGTACAGCATCAGGAAAACATTGTGTGACGTACACGTTTTAATCATAATCATAATAACATAGAAAGGCCATTTAGTAATTTAGAGTACTTCATCTTATTTAATTGAAGATTTCACCTGTACATTTTACGCACTGAACACTATTTAAAAAATTATACACATTTGGTTTGGTCAGACAAGTAGCCATTCCTCCTTTTCTAGTAACCTACGTAAAGCATCAGTGATTTGAGAAACTAAATAGTAGCTGAAGACTAATTAATTTAAAATTAAGATGAACTCTACAAAACAAAAACTGTATATAAACACTCAGTCACATGATTAAGCTGCCAATGCCAACAAAGTGATGTCAATAAGTTTAGCTCTAGGATGTGGTTTAAAACTGTCATGTAAGAATAACTGAAATCTTTTTATAGGTATAAAAAATTTGGTATTGTGCTCCAGTTACCATGCACCTAATAATAAAGGCTGTTTTCCATACCCGTGTCCAAACAGTAAGTATATAAACGTACACTTCTACGGCTATCAGCATTTAAAACCACGCATTTTCATTAAGTATTGTAACTCGAGCTCTTACCTGAGGTTCCTGCTCTTAGCCAGCGTGTGGTGTATCTCTGAGTGAATCCCTCCGAGCACCTGAGTTTCATGTTCCCCCATTTGTACAACCTTGCGTCACAGTACTCTCAGAACAGGAAACCAGTTTAACCACTTTCTACAAATCACGCAACAATAGATACTCAATGTGCATATCAGAACAATGCATGGCGGACACCTCACCAACTATCTACCTCTGGTGACTGAACATCCTCCAAATCCACCCAAGGTTTCCGGCCAAATCATTATCCGCATTAGTGTCTTAAAAGCTGCTGGAATTACAGGAATGCAGGAGGATCTTCACTGCCAGCCAGCCATTCAGGTGCATTACATTTGAAACTACTGAGTCGCTCTGCCATTACCTATTTGTACTGAGATGAGAGACCCTCCAAATGTTCTCATATTTATAAGAAGGTAAACCCCTATTGATTAATGTATTACCACACACAGAGCAAATCATTCATAGAGAGGTTTTACAAATTCACATGACTTTTGTCCTGAAAGAGATTCATACATAATTGCAAAACTGGCCTAAACTTTGTGTCAAAATATATAGAACAGAGACACTTCTAGACTGAACCCAGAGTTATAACAAGGACTAACTGACCTAGATTAGCATGAAGTAATCCAGAGATTAGCACTAATCAGGACCTGTGACCAGTAGCTAGTGTTTATTTTGGCAGTGCAAACACATTTCTCTTGGCTTTTTAACTTACAAATCAGTTCAAATACACGTGAAATTGTTTAAATATCCAAAAGGGTGTTAAATCAGGGTCTCTACCCTGCTTCAGGAGAGCTACTGTCCTCTAGAGTTGAACTCCAGTCAAAATCAAACACACAAGAACCTGCAAATCAAGGTGTTCAGTGTTACCTGTAAATTACAGGCAGGTGAAAGGGAGAAGGGAGCAGGGTTGGAGACCTCTGTCATAAACACTGACACTGTGCCTATTAATGTGAACTGAAAGATAATTAAGAATACTGGCATTTTGTGACAATGCTGGACTGTATGGGGTAAGTTGTCACAATAAAACACACCATTAAATAGCCTATTATTTTCTTTTCAGCAACATTTGACAGTAAAGCAATTAAGAACATTATCAAAAAGTATATAGAGAGAACATTGTTATTCTTTAATTGTATGAAATTATTGGAATATTGGAATTACATTTTACTCTGAAAGACAAAATATTATTTTATTAACATACTAACATACAGAATCAGAGGAGAAATCACTGCTACCTTTATGAGATGTAGTCTCGGTCACCTAAATATGACTTCACCTCCAACTATGGCATACAAATGACCAAAAAGTAACTTTAAATAACTCAGTTTTATTGTATGCATACACACAATTGGTTCATCCATGTATATTTATAAAAGTTCAAGCTGCTGCCTGCTGTATTGTAGAAGTATCTTTATCTATAACAGCATTTGTGGAATCTCCAGAGCCTTGCTGTTTGATGTACTGCTGAAGGAGGGCAGAAAGGTGAGCTGGATGGTGACGCAGCATTGAGACAGTCCGTGAAGTCATCACTGTTAGACCACCAACTATCTCTCCATGGATAGTGGTCATAGACGGGAGTTTGGAGTAACTGAGAATGCCTTGATATGAAAGCAATGTGTTCTCTATACAAGCACCTGAAAGAAAATGGTACAGAAAGCCTATGAGACAATACCTTGAAGATCTTTAAAAGAATGCTTCACTCAAAAATTAAATAAATGCTTGATAAGTGCTTCTTTCACATGAGACAACTTTTTCACGTTTTACTGGAGAAAGGATTAAACCAACTTTTAACTTCACAGATATGAATTGACTAGAGATTTCATCAGCTGTTTGAATTCTCATTCTGACAACCCATTTTGGGTGAACTGTTCCTTTAAGAATGCTTAAGTTCATGCTTATGAAACACTCACCTAACAGCACCATCTGAGGACTGTGCTTTAACGTTTGCAGCATCTCTTTAACTTTTGGTTCTTTACTAACAAATATCACAGTTTGGCCAACAAATAGAGGAAGCATGTTACTGTAAATGCTGTTGCTGAGAAAGGACCTCGTCACCTGCACAGAAACACAAAAGAAATGTCACAGAGCAGTAGCACACATCACAACAGCGGTAAGGATCACTATAATGTGCTATTACCTGGTTTGGGAAGAACTTGACACTGATATTGTGTCTCTTCAGTTTGTGTTTCAGCACCATGAGGTCTTCTGCATTGATTGCATTGTTCTGGACCACAGCAATCATCTTAAATTCCTTAAATATGCTTTCTAGGTCTTTCCTCAACAAAACTGCCAGAGAACTTTCCTAAAGAGGAAGAGAGTAGAGATATTTAACACGTAAAATGACACACTTCAAGCCTTATAAAATAATGCTCAGTAGACAGGCTATATTAATGATCAACCTCCTCAATCTTTCTGACTCGTGGAGCCAAAGCAGCAGGAGGAGCTGTAGGTGTGGGGGGCATATACTCCGTTACAGCCATCAGCTTCTGCTTGAGAAAGTGCATTGGCTTTCTGTGACGAGTAACAGCTTTGGAGCCATGACGAACGCTCTGGGTTAATGGCAGCCATCCTGTAGGATATGTGTACATATTGGTATGAATAATATTAAGGCTTGAATATAAACATTGCTGTTCACATTACATTGTGGATGTAAAGGATTGCCAAAAATGATTCACTAATAACATGAGACCATCACATCTGCTCTTTTATGCATGAAAATAAATACAAGGGCTTGCCAAAAGGGCAGCATGCATACATAATAAATGCTAAATACGAAACGTAACAAATAACATTGAGCACCTCAAATATGAATTGCATATGGTTATGGTGTACAGTACCATTAGCTTCATAGTGAAGGTGTAGTAATTTAACGATGAAACAATTCGCAATTTGCATCTAAATGTAGTTTCTTTATTTAAGATATTTTTTGCAATAATATCAAACTACAATCTTACCCGATTTCGGGAAAAGCCTGCCACACAAGGTCGCTGCCATCTTGGTCCGGAATTGACGTAGGGCCGTTTTGGCTTTGGTAGTTTACAAAATACAAGTCTTTATGATTACATTAACTTAACAACAATAATAAAATTAAACGTTAAAATACACCCTACCCTGTTTTTGTTATTTTATTTATTTATTAAGGTTTTAGTTTTAAACGTTTTACTAAAAAAGCGTTTAAATATTCTTATATTATAATAATAATAATCGAATATAAAGATAATTATTAATTATCTTTATATTATATATATATATTATATATTTTATATATTATATATTTATATTATTAATTATTACTTATTCTAACCATAAAGGTTAGTTACAAAACGACTGCTTTCATAACATTCTACGTAACAGCATGAACGTGATGACGCAGGTTTGGAATTGCAGGCATGAGACGTCTATTGCGCTTCTGCACGTCCAGGAACGTCTGCGATATTAAGTTTTTTGAACCCCGTGTTACCGTGACAGTCCGCAATACTTTATTTTTTACCTCGTTTTTCTGCAGGAAATCTACTGACAGTGGCATTGATATGGATCTGAGTAACATGAGAAAGAGCTATGACAGCCAGGTGGGACACGTAACGTTATATTTTGGGTTGTGAATGTTTTTATTTCAGGTGTATGCATGACCTGAGCTGAGACCCTATTTAAAAATACAGAGTATCATATCATGACTACATCAAAAAGCTAGATATGCAGATCCGGCATTTTCTGTATTATTGTATAAACCCTGTCAATGTGCTTTTGAATTATTTTTCATTTTATGTGTTGTCTGCAGCTAAATTGCAGTTGCGTGATTGCCAAATGCCTTTTCAATCACGCATGCATAGTCTGGTGACCTTGACTTTTATAAATCACTAATTCATTAAAGAGAGTCACCACAATTATGAGACAGCCATGCTTTTCGTATGTGTTATGTATGGGTTAGTGGTAAATATCCCTTTAGACATCCTACTGACTAAACACAGTTCAGTTATGTGGTTTTAAACCTGCTTTGTCATGCATGTCACAATGGAAACCCAAGTAATATAAAAATAAAATATAACTATAAATATGTAAATTTCCTGTTTTTCATCCTACAGTGCTTTGACACGGATCAGCTTTCTTCTTTGGATCCAATTAAGCAATTCGGCAGCTGGTTTGATCAAGCCACTAAGTGCCCTGAGGTGGGAGAAGCCAATGCAATGTGTCTTGCAACAGCCACCAAGTAAGAACTGATGTTGTGCTGTTCATCTAGAAATAAACAAAGCAACTTAAGTATTATGCATATACATACATTGAATTTGGTCAAAATTTCCCCTTCTTGTCTTCTCAAAAGGGACGGTCGCCCCTCTGCACGTGTGGTTCTTCTAAAAGGCTACAGTGAGGAGGGATTTCGCTTCTTTACAAACTATGAGAGTCGGAAAGGTGCAGAGCTGGTGAGTCTTCAAAACGAATCTTCTGATTACTTTTTTCTCACTTGTTATATTTTAAAAATGTATTCATTAATTTTACTAGGAAAGCAATCCACACGCCTGTCTTGTATTTTACTGGGAACCATTAAACAGACAGGTAAGCTTTTTTTTTTAAATAATAATCATTTCCATATTTCAAAGTTTACATGACAAAAAATGTAACAAATGTTGTATCCTAACAGATTCGCATTGAAGGCACTGTAGAGAGACTCCCTAATGAGATTTCACATGATTATTTCCACTCAAGGCCCAAAGGCAGTCAAATCGGAGCTGTTGTTAGCAGGCAGAGCACAGTAATACCAAGCCGACAAGTGAGTAGCACCAGCATCACCACCACCACCACCATCCAAGGTTATTGTCATTAATTAAAACTATAAAAGAATAAAAAATAAAATTTTTGCTGGATGACATAAAATCTACAGTTGAAGTCAAAGGTTTACATACACTTTACAGAATCTGCAAAATGTTATTTATTTTACCAAAATTACATGGATTGATCATCGTACTGATGTCATCGTTTATGTAGTACTGACCTGAATAAGACATTTCACATAGAAGATGTTTACATATTGTCCCCAAGAGAAAATAAAAGCTGAATTGATAAAAATGACCTTTTTAGGTTGCGTACACTTGATTCTTAATAACTTTTCACCCGTGGCTCTTAATCTTTTGAACTTATTTTCTCTTGTGGGCTATATCATTTTTGTGAAATATCTTATTCAGGTCAGTCCTAATAAGCAATAATATGTATTTTGTATGATCCCTCTTATTTTGGAAAAATAATTGACATTTTGCAGATTCTGCAAGGTGTTTGTATAATTTTGACTTCAACTGTAAATATTAAATAAAAACCATAAGATAATTATAAATGAGATTAAACTAATTTTGTTGTCTTGTCAACTAATATTTATTTAAGTACTAAAATTACTAAGTAAATGATAAAAAAAATTCTGAAATACTAATAAAATTGACAAAAGCACATAATAAATAACTAAAAATGTAACTATAATTGGAATAAAAACTGAAGATAGAAACACTAAAAGCTCATTTAAACTGCTAATAAAAGCAAGAAGATTATATACATAATGCAGTCAATGCAGCCAAATTTAAGCATTCAGCTAAACACTACAATAATGATTGAAAATAATACCCAATTAATATTAATTATTTTCCTGATTTGGTACAACACCTGTTTTATTAATAAATTGTTATGTGTGCCCCTTAAAGTACCTGAAAGACAAGAATGCAGAACTTGAGGAAAAGTATAAGAACACAAACGTACCAATGCCAGATTACTGGTGAGTAATCTATTAATATCAAATCCCTGTCTGTGTTTATATATGGACAGTTAAATTTTAGTTTTGTTTATTTATTCCACAGGGGTGGATACATTGTAAAACCCCACCTGATTGAATTCTGGCAAGGTCAGATAAATAGATTGCATGACCGAATAGTCTTTTTGCGACCGAAAGAGGGAGAGACTGAGCTGGGGGATATGCAGCATCAAGCTGAGGGAGGCTGGATATACCAACGCTTATCCCCCTAATAGAGGACATGCTGTGAAATCAACATCACCGTTTTGTGACATCAATACATCATCATTACTTGATAGCAGCTGTCACTAATAATGCCACCAGGGCATCAACCGACTAGTGAAGACTTATCGCTCCATATTGGTCCTGCATTCGTATTGTCAGAAGGAAGATTTATATGTTGATGGCTGTATGACTATAAATGATGCATTACATATAGTGCTTTATTGAAGCATTTTAAGCCTTCAAAACTGACCTCAACACATCCTTAATCTATTACTTGTAAGTGCAAAGTCTGTTGACTGCCTGGTGTTTATTAATAATTAAAATACAGCTGTACTTCCAAGCCTTAATTGTAGTTTTAGAGAACATCGACTTTGGACTTCTGTCGCAGCAAAAAAACAAAAAACATGTTGCTCTGTTTAATGTTTTTCACTTCCTTTAAATGTGTTCATGATAAACAACAAATATTCTACACAACAAATGTGAAATATAATTAGATTGTGTTATAAATGTGCCAAATGTAATGTTTACCTAAAATAACTGTCTGAATGTGGCTACAATTGTGTAATTAATGGTGACTTTTCTTGTAAATATAAAGTAATAAACCCGTTTAATTTTTTTGCAGCAATGCTCATATTTTCCCAGCAGATGGCGGTGGCGTTCAAACAATTTCTGTACTTCTCCATAATTTAACACATCTTAGCAATGCAATAAAAATCTTTATTCTGCATATTTTAACAATAACCTTGAAAGACTGCAGTAAACAATAGACAAGTACAAATTAAACGAGACAAATTAAAGCTGCAGTTGTGGAGAACCTATCTCTAACGTGCTGTGACTTTTGACTGTCCTTGCCCTAATTGAAACACTTTTTATGACAATTGATAAAATCGGAGATATGCACAACCACAAAAAACAACAGGAAACACGTGATCAAGTGCTAATCAAAGGGCACATCAAATTGCAACCCGAACAACAGTCCACAGATTTGAGATTAGTTATTAAACAATAACGTACATGTTAGTAGCCATTCTTCACTTTAAACTTAAAAATTAACGGATTGTGTGATTTATAAATGAGAGCTTAATGAGTTCAGGTTTCTGTACCTTTCTTGTCAGTTCCCCCCCACAATGTTAATAACGCATTTTATGAGCATGGCAATACTGTGTTTATGATTCACAGGAAACATTAACTCCTTAATAATCATCTCGGGGTTGCTTTTCAATTAAAGTATGGCCGGTAAGAAACAATAATTTCTGTTCCAGTTGCGTCAGTGGTAACTCATACAGCCTTAAAAATAAGAATGAGTAAAAATGAGTTTGTGTGTATAAACAAGCTTCAAACGTTATTTTTCCACATGGTTCTTGTCAGTCCGAGCAGGTTCGGGGAAAAGGCTTGGGTTTTCAGCGAGAGTCGCGCGAATCTTCTTCTTCTCCTTAAACCGCCCAGAATGGGAGACTTTTACATGACGGCCCTTGGTGGCAGATTTATCCACTATTTTTTCCAGCCTGGCGTCTAAATTGCTGTCTGCGTCGTCGTTGCCGAGGTCTTTATTCGTATTGTTGGTGCTGAAGTCGGGAGGTATTTCATACAGGACCTTTGGCTCTGACTTCTTTTTCCTCAGAAAGGTGAGCTTCCACCAGGCAGGGTCGGCCATGACGGGTGCGAAGAGAAGATAGCAAAGTAGACCTGTAACACGAATGCAGATTTAGGTAGATGAAAGATACCGAGCAATGTTACAAAATACAGATTCCAACTCATAATTTTACACTATTAATTTTCCTGACTATAGCATAAGACTCATGCATTTATCACCAACACATAGAAAGTTTTGGCCCAAGGATGTCCTTTTTTTGGATACAAAACATTATCCTAAAGGCTCATACCCAGCTAACAAGGAACGTTATCGTAACTTTGGCTAAGGTTCTCTCAAAGTTATCAAAAAACATTCCTTAACGTTATCTCCAATTGATAAACGTTTTAAAAACGTTAGCATGAAAACATTATCATTGTGTTGTTAGTGGAACGTTTTAAAAACGTTAGCATTAGAAAAGTTACCATTGAGTTGTTAATGGGACATTCTAAAAACGTTAGAATAAAAATGTCATTATTTTGCAAGTGGAACGTTTTGAATAACGTTTTTATAACCAAACAAGAATGTTAGTACAACGTCTAAAAAACGGAACGTTTCGAAAATTCTAAGAATGTTCAAACAATAAAGTTTTTAAACTTAACGGGAACATTACAGGAACATTTTTGTAATTTAAAATTGTTAGCTGCGTATGCATACTTCAGCATGTTGTAAGCTGCAAAACTATCTCTCTGCGAAGTCGTATGTGTGTGTCTCCCCATCCAATGATTAGATTAGAATAACAAAGAGGACACCTGACCCGGCTCAGCTGTTTAATTAATGAACAGCACCACTGGATCCCCTGTCACTCCCCTGAGATCTGAGATGCACCAAAATAACATTGCGTGAACCAAGACACTTGAACATCTCCTTGATGGATAACTTACTACTTCATCCCACTCCGATAGAGTATCGTTTGTTATGTAATGTCGAACAGGCTGTATATAGCTATTGTACACATCACAAAGGATGTACAATGATTTACCCATGTGATAGCAACCAGTGTAAACACTGGAGACTCACACACCTGGTAATAATAATGTGTATGGCTTTGATCACACTTGGGTGTGTCATCTGGTAACATTGTCATAGTCATCGCCAAGTGGAATGTATCAATGAACATGTGATGGGTCGTCCAGCGAATGCAGCAGGTTTTATAGCATTGGTGCGCGATAAGATTTTAAGTATCAGTACTAAAGTGATCTTTAGAAGGTACCAGTAAACACACCCTTCACTTGGCAGTTGCCACCCAATATACTTTACAATATATAAGTTTCTGGTAGAAATATTGTTCAGTTAGAAAGTAACAAGGCAGTGACTCCACGTGAATAGGTCTATACCACTAAAATGATTTCTGATTTCCGGTTGAATAAAGAAATAGGATTTAGATAAGCCAAACATATTAGAATAGTTGTAATCTATCTGTCTATCTGAATATTTAATTAATGTTATGTACTTGTAAATATTTCTTTATTTTAAAACTACATTGTGTTTCAAATAATTGTTTAGCTTTCTAGCATATATTGCTGAAATGGGGATTGTATGTTTTGTTCTCTGCAAAACTGCTTTGGAACAATATTTGGGTAAAATCAATGTAAAAAAAATCATTTGAAACAGAATTGAAACGCGTGCCATTATCTGGGTTAAAAAAATATTTAAAATGTAAAATATGTTTGTCCTCAATTAAATTGCAGCATTAATTATCAGTCATTTAACTATGCAAAAATATGTTTTTACAAAGTAAAACAATCATATATTTTTATTTTTATTTTTTTGCTTACACGCCTTATACAGTAAACTTATGTATTTTTAGAAAGCAGGACCCTTCAAAGGAGATCATCTTATTCGGAGGTCATTGAAACCACTGCCATAAAGGTTCAAAGAAAAGCACAACAGCCTTAATGCAACACATAAAACATTTTCATGTAATGTAACAGTGCTTACAAAAAAGAAGGCATTTCTAACACAAGGGAATATGGCTGTTTTATGGGCAAACAGGGACTCTCCAATGGATTTGTCACTGATCTTCTGCAATTACATAATGGCAGGATTCAGTCACTTTTAGAAGCAGCTACTATTCTTTCACCTTAATTGAACTTAGTTTATTGTAGCCAAGTAGACTTTAGATGCCTGTAGAGGAGATCTTATTGCACTCTGAAAATGACTGTAAAGTTTAATCCTGGGAGAGTCAGGTACTTTTCTCAACTGGATGTTCATTTAATGGTTTTATTGTTCGTGTTATTGATTATGGGTTGAATGTTGAAATGTGAGTCACAGTCTGCACACTGAAATGTGCCCGACTAGATGTGATTTAAAATGTTACTTTTAAAAACCTTCAGACCTGATAGAAGAAAAAAATAAACTATTAAAATGACAAAAAAAAATAGAATAAAATTGCAGCAGTTTCCTGAAAGTCACCTGACTTTCTACAAGACGCTCTGATACTCAGGAGATATATCCTTAGAGCTAGATAATAAGTTACTTTGTTTTCCTCCTTGTATGACTGAGCAGCGCTAAGAACCTCAGAGATCACAGGGAGAGTACACTGTGCCTGTCTAAACCTAGGAAATCACTAACCAAGTTCAAAGCTTTCCCGGTGATACAAATGTTTGAGGAGAGGAGAGGTTAACTCAAGGGCAGCCAGGCCCTGCAGTATTCAGAGCATTCATGGAGGGTGTCAAGTTAGCCTGCAAGTCTAGGCCTGGACATCATATTGCTGTGTTTTGTGTCCTGAATGTTACTTCTCTCTCACCTGGGCCTGTAACATGCATATCAATCTTTACATGCTGCCTATTGTAAGAGAGGCCTTCATAGAGCATGTCTATAATGGGCTCTGTTAGGAGAATTCATGGTTTATGAACACATGTTAAGATTCCTCTCATCTGTGTTACAAAACTACTCACGTTTGACTTTCAATTTATTGTTCATTGTTAAACGGTTAAAATCAGTGTTACTACTTTAGTATCACTTCAGTACTGTTAGTCATTATTAATTGTTTTCAATTAGTTTTTATATATTTGTGTAAATTCAGGTAAATTTGGTTGTACATTTTTATTACTGTTTTTAAAATGTCTATTTAGTCTTCATTTTATTTTTTCTATATTTTTTCTATGTAAAATTTTTCTTCCCATATTTTACGATTCCCTAAGACTTTTCTAATATTTCATTTTATAGTTATTTATTGTATTTTTTATATTATTTGTTTATTCCCTTTTTTAACTATTAACTAACATTTTAACTAAATTAGCCAAATTAAGCATACTAATGCATACTAATGTCCTTGTATATGCCAAAAAAGAGGGGGGGGGGTATGTAAACCAGCATCTTGAAGAAATACAAGAACAAATGCATTTCAATATTTTAACAATTTTACTTAAAAACAGAAAAAGGGAGCAAGTGATAAGTTCTCACCTGACAAGATGCGTTTGCTTCTTTCAAAAGTGCTCTTGGTTTAGAAGAACAGGTGTCCAGAAGAAGTTAAACCATTGTAGCGTTGACAGCCTAGCCCCCTGGGTTCACTGTAACTTCACTTTACCGCTCAAGTTCAGTCTCTGAGAGCTGCTAATACCTTCTCACCTTTTTGCTTCCCCTTCTCTTAATTAATCTCCCTACTACTGAATGTCTGCTTTGAGTGCAGCGTCTCATGCTACAGGTGTTCTCTTTCCCCCTTCCTCTCTCTTGGTCCCTCCCTTACTCCCTTGCTTTTTATCAGTTTTGTTTTATCTCCCTCTTCTGTTCATACAGCATATACAGCCTCACACAAACACACTGTTTCAGTCCAAGTTGAACATTAGGTCCAACCCAATGCAACATGAGTAAATGTTACAGCCATGTGATCGAAAGAGGGAGGGCAATCCGAGTGAACGACCTCATGGGAGCGTGAAGTTGGTTTAACATTTGCATGGTCAACCAAAAA
Organism: Enteromius viviparus; assembly: GCA_032353835.1. NCBI lineage: Eukaryota > Metazoa > Chordata > Actinopteri > Cypriniformes > Cyprinidae > Enteromius > Enteromius viviparus. The sequence goes on along the minus strand of JAUCNO010000082.1, from coordinate 1,196,304 downwards.
GGTGCTTACCTTCCCAAATCAAGGTGCTTACCTTCCCAAATCTATCTATCTATCTATCTATCTATCTATCTATCTATCTATCTATCTGTATAAAACATAATATAAAGTACAAAGTAAAAATTCATAAATGTTATTGTCTTTGCAAATAACAGGCAGCTATTTGAAATATTATCCTGTTTATTATTAAATAAAATTGTAATACTTTCCAAAAAGGTCCATTAGTTCACATGAACTAAGAATTAACAATATTTCTATCGTATTTATTGATCTTAAGGCTTATTTTAACATTTGCTAATGCACTATTAAAACCACAAGTTGTGTTTGTTAACAATAGTTCATGCATATCAACTAACAATGAATTATTGTATTTTTATTAATCAACAAAGCTGAATAAATACTGTAATAATTGCATTTTTCTGTGTTTGTTCATGTTAGTTAATACATTAACAAATGTTAATGAATAACACCTCACTGTAAAGTGTTTTCAATAAATTAAACCAAAATAAAATATTTTAATGTATTTATTAGCTAACTGCCAAAAAAACATTTCTCATTTTCATGTAGTTGAACTTTGACTAAAATTGTAATAAAATGCCTAAAACTGAAATATAAAAAATAATAAAAACACTGTATAGAAATATTGATAATACCCCCACCCACACACATACATAACCATAGTATGTGATGTAAAATATAGCATATTTCTTCCATACAATAAATTTTGTTTTATTTTTTTTTACTTTGTATTTGCAAATAAATGTCTACAGTTAAGGCTAAATCTTTTGAGACAGAAAATAGAATTGTTTGTGTGTTTGCTCTGGTTTAGCTTCACACTGCAAATGCAAAAGTCAGTGGTTTGTATTAACACATAGTTTGCATTCTTGGATATGATTTTTTCGGATAGTGGGTTTTACCGACAGGTGCTTGCCACCTGAGCTTGTTCACAATTTTACCTCTGATGTTTAATTTTTACAAGGCAACCAGACAGATGATGCTCACATTTGCATAATGTGGGGAAATCACAGACGGATACTGGATCCCCAGCTGAGATAGGAGCAGGTTTGAATGTCATTCAAAAAATATGAAAATAAAGCAATAGTTCCCTTTAACTGTTACAGACATTGTGCTTCACAAGACTATAAAAGAGCTTAACCGATTTAGGATTAAAATTCTGATTTCTGCTCTCGGCAAGGTGCTGAAATAGTCTTTGGGGTGATTAAAACACCTCTGTTTGGAGTACAATGAAAGTTTCTTTTTAAAGGCCTCTCATGTGCAAGCTAGTTATTAAGTCTTACTGGAGTTGCCCCAGATATCCAAACCTTAAGAAGCAGAGTTACAATCCTATCTCTGATTTTAACATTGCATAATAGTGTCACACTGACCTTTATTTCAAGCTTTCTGCTTTCTTTGCTGATTTTAATCTGCTCAGTCAGAAAACAGAAGAAATACTTAGATATTTCTGTCAACTGTACGATGGGAGGAGCCTCTTGTTAGAAAAACCTGAGACACCTGCAGTCATATTTACAGCCAAAGTCCCCCTGACAGACACTTTAGATAAGGTGTGCTGTGATCCGGCAAACAGAAAAATCTATAAAACCACCTTGTTCAAATAAAACTGAGAAAAGAGCAGGATATTTACTATAAATTTATGTCCACATAAAGTGCGTGTTTAAATATTTTATGAATTATGCAAGCAGCACAATAGGAAAGAAGCACAAATGCAATGCATGGTGGAAGAAAATGTAAGGTTACTATTTGATGTTGCCATTGCTAGGCCTATAATAACCTATAATATACGAAAAACCTATAATATGTCACGCTATTTTTCTTCTAGTGGTGCCAATATAAATCAAATCGCGCCATCTAGTGGACTTACTACTGCTGTTTGTCACTGAGTCATATGTATTATTTGTCGTAGTAAAACCCAACATATATGTATTTATCTTTTCAAAAGTAAGCTAATTAATGTATCTTATTCTTCCTTTTTATATATACGAAAATTGCCAATTTAAGAACAATAAATACAAACGATCAAAAACATTTAAATAGTTTTTCCGTTTTTGATTGATTTTCTGAAAAATAATGTGTTGAATATAATTTTTTGATTATGAAAAATAACGTGATAAATAACTTTTTATTACCAGATTCGTATGGAAAACAGTTATACATTGCAAAGTATTAGATAAAGAACAGATAATAATAAATACGTGTATATATATATATATATATATATATAAACGTTAATTAATATACTTCTAATTATTCAGTTATTAATAATTAACCTTTTAGAATCATCTTAATTTAATAAAATAAAATTAGTTAAGTTTTTTTTTTAATAATAAAAAAAGAGGGTAAAGGTAACTTTGTTACAAGCATTTCCTAGTGACTTTTATTTTGACGTTCCAAGGAAGTGATTAACGGTTCTTCTATTCGTGTAGTTCATTGGTGTTTCAGCAGGCGGCGCGTGAGACCCAGCAGTGTCGCGTGTGCTGACTGGTCACTTGTGTATGTACGTGTCAGAGGAATTGTAAACTTGAGGTATAGCTCATCGGTTTGCTTTACAGGCATGGAGTAGCTTTGGGTATTATTTTATCAAAAAAATAAAAATAAACGACAACCACGGTTGCAATGGAGGTAAACCAAAGCATTCTTCTGTTAAAATGAAGTGTCATCGTTTTTAAGTCTTGCTCTGCTTGTGTAAAGAAACGTCAACATGCTTCAGACATAGACAAGCTATCAAAAACCATTTTAAAGAATTGATTGTTCATCAATGCATACTTTTGTGTTTGTGGAATTGGCTTACATCTTTCCCTTAAGAGCATAAGACCATAACAATGTGCAAGTTGCCGTGAGTGTTATTAGTGTGTGTATAATTTCTCTTTTTATATACAATCTGTTATAATAGAACATCCAGAATGTCCCAATTGACATCCAAACCAATAAACTCTTAGGTAAGACAATTTTACAATCATTTATGCACACACACCGTTCTGGTTTGAAGTGCTGTAGATGCTTCTATACACTGTTGTTTAGATCTTGCACAAAAAATCCGTTTCATATTTTGCTTTTGTCTCCATCATTTAGACTGGCTGGTGGACCGAAGGCACTGCACACTGAAATGGCAAAGTGCAGTAATGACGATTAGAGAGAAAATCAATGCTGCCATTCAGGATATGCCAGAGAATGAGGAGATCAAACAACTGCTCTCTGGATCATGTAAAAAAAAAACACACATTACAATAATACACACTTTTTTCTGTTTGTGATTACTCATACATTGTTCCTTTTGCAGATATTCATTATTTCCATTGCTTACAAATAATCGAAATATTAAAAGGAACAGAGGCTTCCACCAAAAATATTTTTGGCAGATATTCATCACAAAGAATGAAGGTGATTATGTATCCCTTTGCGGTTTATTTTTCTTCTAATGTGTAATTTATTGCTGTATGTAGTAGTAATAATAACATGCTGTTTAAATTTAACATTAACAGGATTGGCAAGAGATAGTGTCCCTGTATGAAAAAGACAATGTCTATTTAGGTACGCAATAATCATTTAATTATTTAAGCCATTTTTTGAAGTTCACGTAACATGATCGTATGTATGTGTTTTTATCCCCAGCTGAAGTGGCCAGTATATTGATTCGTAGCGTAAGTTATGAAGGTCCTGCTCTAAAGAAGCAGGTGTCTAAAGCTCAGCAGCTGCAGCAGGAGTTGAGCAGAAGAGAACTGGAGTGTCAGAGCGGTGCCACTGACATGAGGGAACGCTATTATGCTGCCTGTAAGCAGTATGGGATACAGGTTAGACAACAAATAATTGCAATTTATTTGACATTGTTTAGTGCTGATTATAGATCCTGACCTATAATATTTCACAGGGGGAAAATGTGGCAAGGGAGTTACAAGCACTCGTTACGGATCTGCCTGTAGTTTTAGACGAAACTGGTAAAAAAGCAGCCTGCCTGGATGAAGCTATACAATTTTACGCAGCCTTCATAAACTTTGTTAGTGACTGGTGAGTGTGACTCCCTGTTGTTTCTAATGTTGCATCGATTGATCTTTAGACAGCTGAATATGATTACCCTTATATGATGTTTGTCTAAGTGCAATTAAAACATTTTTTTAGGTCTGACGAAGCCCTGCCCATTGTAAGATTTGTCCAGAAGAAAGGAAACACGACTGTATATGAGTGGAAGACAGGAAATGTACCCACAGTTGTAGAAAGACCTGTAATGGAGGAAGCCCCACCTGATGTTGTCACAGAGGAGGCTGTAAGTGTGATAATATGACTCCATGAGTTCGTTTTTAAGTGTCTGTCTTTGATCTATCTATCATTCATGTTTTGTGCAGATTGATTGGGGTGGCCTCGGTGGTGATGCTGGTACTAAAGAGGTGAATTTTGGGATATCTGTTGAGGATGGTGTGGACTGGGGTATTAGTCTAGAGTCTGGCACAAAGGTAAGAGTCTTAAATATTTAGTACAAATATAAAGTCTTTGGTTATCAGATTTGGAAACAGAATTAAAATAGTCTGCCATTCAACTTTAGGAAACCAGTGCTGGTGGTATTGACTGGGGAGACTCTGGAGCTACACCTGTGGAAATTGAAATTGTGGATGTTGGCACAGACTGTAAGTGTTACTGTGATTATATTGATAATATCATATTGATAACTGTACTTGTTATAAATGCACTCTGCTTTTATAAAGTTTAGGGGCAATGATTTTTCATTTTGAAGAATATTTCAAAAAAATGCTGTTCTTTTTAATTCACGTTTTATACATTAAAGAATCCTGGGGTGGGGGGGAATCCTATTTGTATATGTTGAACTCTTCATATATGTAGAGAGAGAGAGGGAGAGTAAATACAAATATTTAAATAAAGAAATAAAATTCTATTTCAATTTAAGAATCCTGATAAAAAAATGTTTAATGGTTTGTTTACTTATATTAAAATAGAATTTTAGTGCTATGATATTTTACATTTCCCTATATTTTTCTTAAAATAAGGCACTATTGATGAGCATAAATGACTCATTGACTTACTTTAAAAGCATTAAAAGAATTAATGATTACAGAAATCCCCACCAGGGATTATTTCACAGTGAGATCTGCAGTTTGGTAAAATGATATTACAGACAAGCACACATAATCGTATTAGAAACATATGTATATCCATTCTGTAAAAAACGTTCTTTTTCCTTGATGTCATCTGAGTCTGTAATAATTTGACTTTTTCAGGTCCTGATGGAGTTGCCAGAGGTGAAGATGCTCTTTCTCTTCTAGAAAACTCACAAACACGTGGCCAGTTCATCAATGAGCTGAAGGAGGTACAACACCTCGCTGTTACAAGTATTAGACAAGGTTTAGTCCTCGCCCAAACCAAACTCTTTTTCTGTGTTTCTGCGGTCAGTTGGAAATGTTTCTGTGTCAGCGGCTCAGTGAGATGCGTGAGGAAGGTGACTTGGTGACCATGAGTCAGTTCCAGCTCGCTCCCACACTGATCCAGGCCCAGACTCCCGAGCGTGTGGTGGCCATGCTGGCAGACGTGCGTGACCTGCTAAACGGGCTCACTTCAGTACGAATGCAGCACCTCTTCATGATCCAGGCGTCACCACGGTAACTACACACTCAAAATCTTTCACATGCACAGAGCATTTCATATCTGCCATCTGAAAGGAATTGTTCACCCAAAAATTTAAATTGGACGAAAATTTACACACCTTTCAGCCATCCAAGAGATGAGTTTCTTCATTTGAAAACATTTGGCGAAATGTAGCATTACATCAATTGCTCACCAATGGATCCTCTGCAGTAAATGGGTGCCGTCAGAATGAGAGCCCTAACTCCTGATAATCCACAGCAATAATGTAATTCTCAAAATTACTCCAGCCCACCAATAAACATCTTGTGCAGCAAAAAGCTGTTTGTAAGAACGAAAAAGGGAGAGTTCACATTACTTGCCCTCATTCCAAACCCACAAGACATTCATTCAACCCTTTAGAACACAAAATGTTTCTGAAATCTGAGCACTTTCTGACCCTCCATTGACAGCTACATAACTGAAAGGTTCCCAGACCCAGAAACGTAGTAAGGACATCAGTAAAACAGTCCATGTGTCATTAGTGGATCAACCAAAATTTTACGAAGCTGCAAGAATATTTTTGCGAGCAAAGAAAACTAGATTAATGACTTTCTTCATCCATTCCTCCAATTATCAAGAGTACCTCTGCATGTAAACCATGCATGCACCTTGGGTGTTGTGAAGGAGAAAAATTGTTCAATTAAGTTATTTATTGTTTCTTTGCACACAAAGTAGCTTCATAAAACTTCATACAAAAGACTATTTTACCAAAATCCTTTTTAGTTGCAATTTTAGTTGCATTGCTGTCTGTTTAGGGTCAAACATTAATGTTCGGAAGATTCTTGCAGATTTTGAACGAGATGAGGCTGAGTAATGACAGAAATCTCCTTTTTGGGTGAATTATATAGATGAACTGAAGTTTGTGGATTATTGTGATGTGTTTAGCAGTTGTTTGGACTCTCATTCTGACGGTACCCATTCACTGCAGCATATCAATTGGTAAACAAGTGATGTAATGCTAAATTTCTCCAAACCTGTTTCGTTGAAAAAGAAACCTCATCTTTATATAAATAAACTATTCCTACAAGCCATTAGTTACACAACAAACCCTAAACAGTTATCTATAGTTTTAATGTGGATGTATCTGAGATCTTGTAGTCAGGTTATGATACATCTGGTGTTGTGTGTGTTTGTGTCTCAGGTACGTGGAGCGTGTTTCAGAGTTACTGCGGCAGAAACTCAAGCAGGCTGATATCTTGGTTTTAAAGCGTGGCACGCTTGTTGAAAAGAGACAAGAAGCTCTGGAAGAACAGGCCAAGCTGGAGCCCCGCATTGATCTGCTGGCTACTCGCACCAAGGAGCTCCAAAAACTGGTACAGTAAACCTGAATAGTGATGTGTTTGTGCAGAAGTGAAACTGGCACCTTAGCAAACCTTCAAGTTCCTGTTCACACTCTCGCCCTCGTTGCAAAAGGAGCTGATGCTTGGAAGAGTGAAATATAAAAAAAATAAGGTTAATAGAGCAAAAAAGTTAAACTAATGTAATTAAATGTCATGGTGCATATAACATTTATTGAAAACTAAATCCTGGACTGGCTGAGAATATGAAAAAAGCTTCCTCTTTATCTGTTTGTCTCTCTCTCTCACACACAGATCGAAGCTGACATCTCCAAAAGATACAACAAACGGCCCGTAAACCTCATGGGAGTTCATGTGTGACCAAAAGAGTATTTACATGCTGCAGATGTATCATTTCATAAATATATTTTTCCCATTTAAATTGGGAGGGTAATTGTTTTGCGGCGATTCCTTTTTATGGTGGAATAAAACTGTTGCAATCACAGCGCTTTGAATATTCAAAGAAGGCTGTAAATAACTTGCGCTTACACAGCTGGCCTCATTAGTCTGAAGTGCTGAATTCAGTAAATGAACCATCTTAAGAGGCCAACATTTAAATATACAATTGCTAACCCTAATTACTGTAAAGAAAAACATGTGGCACTTTCTATGGATAGGTTATCAAAACTTTAAAAGAAACGGTCAGAAGAAATTAACATTTTTGCAAACAACATGTACAATAAAGTAATGAACTTTAATGAACTATTAAAAAAATATATATATATATAATGAAATATGAAGCTGCTGAATTATCAGTGTTTTAAAAACTCCATACTAGCAGTGTTAACTTTACCTGAATCAACAGAAGTGACTTTTTAAGATTTTAAAGCAAAATGTTGTTTTGAAGATACCAATTAAAATTGATGTGCATTATTTTCTCTCACACACACATATATATATTTATATATTTGGAGAGTTTAAATTCAAGTGGCATTTTTTTTCTGTGTGTGTAGTTTTGTAATTTCCCTTAAATAACAAAAAAAATGTTAACCCTG
>JAUCNO010000082.1:1176731-1188229 GCA_032353835.1 Enteromius viviparus | reverse complement strand
CAGTTTAATAGCAGAAGGTATATGTTCACGACATGCGTGTGACGTCATTAACAATGGCCCTATGTTGTTGAACTAACCTGGTTCAAACGACGGAGATGCCTCCGTGTACGGGAAACAGTCGCGTGTAGGTAGTTCGTTTCCAAAACAATGCATCGCACTATTGTGGTTTATCAGCGAGTTACATCGTTGTTCGGGAAACGCACCCCTGGTTTGTATCCACATGCGGTTTGTCATTAGTTCATGACATAGAGCGTGCAATAATGTTTGCATTTAACAACGACTACATTTGATGATTCCTAGCAAATTCCTAGTTTTTTTTTTGTTTTTGTTTTTTTAAAGTAAATCACAAATTATAAAATGGTCTCAGTCTTGTTTGTGAATTAGCAGCTTGACTTAGTCTCATCAGTGAATTGTACAGAACCATTACTGACCAATTGCATTGGTCGATATGTAAATGAGAAAGGTATAAAATGCTGCCGCTACTTTGCTCTGTTTATTAATTCTGGCCTTTAGTCTTTAACTGTTAGTATATAACGAGACAATTTAGAAAGGGATTATTCCAGATTTGGTCTATTTCGCACCCTGCTTTTGACTATTACTGGGTTATAATAAAACCCTATTATTAAATGTTAACATGTTTTATCAGCAAAGTATCATTTTAGAGGCAAAAGTGCATTGAATCTACTCTTTAGAACAGTTATGAGGTGCAAAAATGACATGATCTATTACCTTTAAACAGTCTATCCATCACACCCTTATTTTCATTCATGTTAAGTTCAATATGGCGTATATTCTAAGTGAGCTCTGTAAGGTGACAGTAGTGGCTTACAATTATTTAACTCTGTAGATAAGGTAGCAGATTGTTTAAATGACTGCTTCTAAGAATAATTGGTTCCTGGAATTCTTGTGTATATTATCAGAGTTGTGTCTGTGAAATGTTGAGTGCTTATAGCTGAATAGAGCGATGCTCTGAGCTAAAAGCCAACAAATCCTCTAGTTTCTAGAATTGTCTGCAAAACTGAAGGCACCACAATCATAAATGAGAATGCTTTTTCACAAAATAAACTACATGTTGCAGCGGATTTCATGCCTCAGGAGCAGATTAACATAAATTCCGGACTGTTGCTCTGAATAATTTTAATTGTGACAAAAAAAAAAAACCTGACTTGAAAACTTGAGAAATACAGAGTGACATAAAACCCTTCCCCTTTGTATATCCTATAACATTTTTGATTTGTTGAGTGGTGACGCAATGTGCAGTGAAATGTCTTGTAAATGGCATGGTTGATTTTCTATATAAATAATGTAACTTGGATTGAAAGGATTTGGAGCGCTGCTCTGTGAAATCTATTTGTGTTTCTGGCGTTTATGACTGAAAGTGTGTGAAAATTGCTCTGGTGGGCGATTCATTTCATGGTCTCTTCCAGTCCACATTAAGTATTCATTTCACCTTTTCACTTTTGGGAGTACCTTTGATCTTTGTAATTCTTACACACAGAAATCTGGAGAAAATTGTGATGTTCACAAAGTGTTGTTCACAAATGAGGTAATTATACTCCTCAAAGGACATCTCTGCTCTCTTCAGATAATAATACAAGATGAAAATACAAATGCTAGGATATGGCATTTTTTTTAAATATTATAAAATCACAACCAATTCAACAGGTTATTCCACAGGAGTATTGTGTTTATCAGTACAAAATGCCGGTCTTGGCACATATCATCCGCATTGTCCTGTAAAGGTCCATCCACCCACATATGTACATATTTCTCCTTGAATGACTGACTAAAGGTTCATTTTTCTATATCCATTTGCAGATTTGCATCTTATCCTCATTTGCAGCTTTGAATTATATAAATAATTCTAGACCAAAGCTTGTCTGACACAGTAATTAGCAATGTGAACAATATGTCTCATCCTTTAAACTTTTATTCATTCAGCTTCATGCTGCAGCCAAATGTACTTTTCCAGCAAATAAACCTATGACATTCTGTACTTTTAAAAGACCGGAAAAGTCATTTGTTATTATGACCAAAGGGAATATCCTGGTAAATGTCACACACAAACAGTGCACTCCACTAATATTGGCACCCTTGGTAAATCTGATGGCTGTGAAAATAAATCTGCATTGTTTATCCTTTTGATTTTTTATTAAAACATTTTAACCAACCGTTGTAAAACAACTGAAAATGGGGAGAAAAACTCATGATAAAATAAATGTTTTCCTCCAATACATGTTGGCCACAATTATTGGCACCCAATTATTGCTATGTTCTTTTCCAAGATAACAGCTCTGAGTTTTCTCCAGTAATGCCTAAGAGTTTGGAGAACACCTGATAAGAGAAAGGAGACCATTTCTTCATCCAGAATCACTCCAGAACCTTTAGATTACCAGCTCCATGTTGGTTCTCCTCTTTAGTTCACCTCACTCAGGGTTCAGGTCAGAGGACTGGGACAGCCAAAAGCTTTATTTTGTGCTTAGTGACTCATTCTTGTTTATTTTGCTTTTTTTTTTTTGACTATTGTCCCAATGGAAGACCCAACCATTGCCCATTATAAGATATCTAACAGTGTTAGTGAATTATTGATTTGTATCTGTTGGTATTTGATAGAATCCATGATGCCATGTGTCTAAAGAAGATGTCCAGGACCTCCAGCAGAAATATAGACCCACAACATCAAAAACACAGCAGTATACTTCATTGTACACATGAAGTGCTTTTTATGCATGTGTTCAACAAACCCATCTTGAGTGATTGCTGCTAACAAACACATTTTTAGTTTCATCTTTGGTTTTTCTTATTGTGTTGAGGATTAAGGGATTTGGGGCTTTGTTTTCCCTCCTATGTATATTTCTGTGAAACAGGAAGCCAGGGCTGGATTTCATTTCCATACTCACCTTGGAGTGCTCAAAATTGTGAACATGAATGGGAATATACTTCAGAGATATTTTACTCATAAAAAATTCTAGGGGTGCCAATAATTGTGGCCAACAAGTATTAGAGAAAAACATTTATTTCACAAATTAGATTTTCTCCCCATTTCAATTATTTTCATTCAATGATAGGTTAAAATTTGTTTGATTATTTTGAACAAAAGATCAAAAGGATGAACAGTTCAGATTTTTTTTCACAGCCTTTGCTCAGATTTACCAAGATTGCCAATATTAGTGGAGGGCACTACATATTGCAATTTGCACTTAATGTAAATAGCCTATGGCTATTTACACTTGCAAATAGTGAAAATAGCTGCTGTCACTATAATTATTCAAAAAAAGTAATTATGAAATGTATAATCACTTGTGAGATATAAAGTTGAACTTTTTATCTCATCATTTAGAGTTTATATCTTCACCAAAGTATGATTTGTTTCTGGCTTCTTTTTGCAATCAGGTAATCAGGGTCTGGTTGAAGCTTGAGGAGTTGCCCCTCCCTGCAGTAAACATCCATTAGTTGCTTTTGTCTCACATGCTCATTGCTTAAAATAATTGCGAGATGCATGAATTTAACAGTCAAGCTTACACAGAATGTCTGTTTTCATGTCTTGTTAAATGTCAGTACATGTATGCACTTTCTTGGTTTCTAGGGATTGTGGCTTTGTGGTCTTTAGCAATCTTGGCATTTGAGCGGTATTTTGTGATCTGTCGTCCTCTGAAAAATGTCCGGCTGGGAGTCAAGCACGCAGCTATGGGTCTTATTTTCGTTTGGACTTTCTCCTTCATCTGGACAATCCCACCAGTTTTAGGCTGGAACAGTTATACAGTCAGCAAAATTGGTACCACCTGTGAACCCAACTGGTGAGCCCAAAGTACTGTTTCACTGAATCTATCTTCCTTCATTTCTTCACTCACTCACTCTGTTTACCCATTATTTGTTCCTCTTTTGCTCACAGTCTTTCACTCTCTGTCTGTCAAGGCCAATTTTCCATTATTGATTAATACTAAAGTACATTGCACGTTTTCCTTAAAGTGGCATAATTTGGAATCAGACAAGGAGTTAAAATCAAGGCTCCTTCCTGTGTGTTATGTTGTGACAGAAAAAAAAGAAACCATTTATAAACCCAAGGCTGATGCCATGCAGCCATCAGTTGAAAAATGACTTCTAAGAGACTGGTACAAAATATTTGTGGCTGTGGTTTGGCCTTGGCCTTGGATCGCAAACAGTGCACAAACAATTGAATAGGGAATGCACACTGACACAGAGAAGACCAAGGATGGGGAATATTTTTACCATTGTGGGGCATAGTTGCATCCATGTTGATGATAAGTAGAGTTAGTGTACTTTCTGCAGGTGATGACTCTGACAGCTAAACAGTAAGTTTGTAACTTTGGTTTCTTTTCAGTCCCGGTGATCCAAATTTTGACACTGCCTTCAGCTTGCAAGTGTTTATTACTGAATTATGCTGCAATGATTTTTTGGACCAAACAAAGCACTCCACAAAGCTCACTAAGCATATTATGTAATTGTAAAACATGTGCATGTGCTCTTAATGTTAAAGATCTGTGCACAGCTGGTTATTATCCACACTATTTTTTTGGGCATAAATGGTGTGTTCAAGTCATCTTGGGAAGTTTGTATTTATTAGTTGGGAAGTCTTAAATATGAAGTCAAGTGTATTCAAGTCACTTTAGTCAGCGCAAGATGGTGATGTACCTAAAAAACTAAAATATATACTTTAAAAAGTGATGAACTTTTGAAGAATGTGCATAAAATGTGTTTTTGCTTTTTTATCTTTTTATTTAAATCATGTACCTGACATATTTTCTTACTGACATAAACTCGAAAACATGGGTTTTAAAGAAATATTTCAACTTTGTGATGGCATTCAACTCATAAATATGATCTTTTTCTGACATTACTTGAACACACCAAAAGTGCCTGCTAGTTGACAAAAATTGAGGGAAAATTTATGAGTCTCTCTCTTTTTTTTTTTAAGGTACTCAACTAATTACTACGACCACACCTACATCATCACCTTTTTCGTGACATGTTTTATCCTTCCTCTTGGCATGATCATAATCTCCTACGGAAAACTTATGCAGAAACTCAAAAAGGTTGGTAATATACTTTTATATATTTTTTTATATTTTTGATACAAGAGTTGTACTAGTTGATGTTATTTCATGGAGTTACACAGTGAACTGTATTTTTCTCAACTAATGGTAACAAAGATTAATAAATACTGTTACAATGTATTGCTCATTGTAAGTTTATGTGAATTAAGTCATTAAATAATTACAAAATAGAACCCTATGTTACAGTATTAACAAAATCTGAATACAACTGGCAAAACTGTTGTTGAGGTTCTTCTTGGTTGTGTAATGTACATTAACATTTGATGTTAAGTTACTTTTGGACTGCATTTAATCTTAGATCTCTAATGTGTTTAATAGGTGTCAAACACTCATGGAAGGCTGGGTAATGCGCGTAAGCCTGACCGAGAGGTGGCGAGGATGGTCATTGTAATGATAGTTGCGTTCATGGTTGGATGGACACCATATGCAGCGTTCTCAATTACTGTCACAGCCTGTCCCACAATTCATATTGATCCCCGCCTGGGCTCAATACCAGCCTTCTTCTCAAAGACTGCAGCTGTGTACAATCCCATCATCTATGTCTTCATGAATAAGCAGGTACTGTGCGTCTTTGCCATTTGTCATCCTTCTCTGGTATTTTCAGATCACTTACACATTTTATTAAAAAAAGTTTAGGGTGTCACGCTGAGAAAATAATCTGATGAGATTGTTTTGTATTTTATATATTAAGAATAGATTTGTAGTGTTTCTATGCCATCAATCAATCAATAAAAGACAGAAAAGCAACAAGGAGCAAAGAAAGTAAATCTTAAATGGCATATATAACGTCTAAAATTAAACAACAAACTCACCTAAACACATAGGTATTATTTTTTTAAAATAAAATATGAATATAAAATATTAATTTAAAAACAGATCTATGTCTATTTTCTTTTATTTGCAGTAAACATAATTCAATAATTATTGCACCAATTTTTTTTTTTTCTTTACTAGAAAAGCTATTGCATGAGCAGGTGGTCTCAACTTTTTTTTTTCTTTTATCATATGTCAGGGACAAATTAAAGACATCTGATGCCCTTTACTCTGACAGTTTTGGCTGAAGAAATTCCATTTTTATTACTTCAAAGGTGTATTATATATTCAAATGTAATGTTAAAATTCATATCTCTCGAGGTATAAATACACCTGAGGAAATGTTTGGGTGCTTTGTTGTCCTTAGCAAACAATGCTTTAACCCTCTAACTATTTTCATTTTAAAGATGTTATATATTCTCAGAGGAGTTGTGTATTATGCGTAATACAGTCTGCACAGTTGCTTCATGTTTTTTTACATATACATTAAGCTTGTAGAGGGAGATTTCTCCTCCGTGTGCCGTTTGATGTAAAGGGCGTAGCAGTGATCTTTTGTAGTCATGTGATTCTGATGACCACCCCTAGGAAGTGGGTCCCAGGTGGTTTGGAGCTGAGGCTGCTGGACCCCTTGAGCTGTGCACATCTTCCAGAACTAACCCAATTCCTTCCCAGCTGTTCCCAGAATAAATTCAGGTCAAGGGTCACACGGTCGCAAATTTCTCTGATGTGAGAGAGAGAGACAGACTACATTATGAAGACACAAGAACAAACTAGACTAGACCCTAGAAAAAATAAACGTTATGTATAGGCTATTTATATAGGCATGTTTTTATTGAAGTTTGCTGCTATTTGGTGTATTCAGTGAGAGTTGATTGTCAGACATTTCTGAAATGAATCGAGTGGATGGATAGAGTATATAGATTTGAAATATGACTAGCTAGATTTTATTGTCTTTTTCAGTTGTCCTGGTATAATATAAAATAAAACTGCTCAGTTATTATGTATTAGGTAACAAGAACTAACAACAAACAATACATTACTGTTTATTTATGTACAAATTTTTATGTTAAATTAAATATTAAAATATTAGCTGTAAAAGAATATTAACTTAGACTTAGAAATGCTGTAAAGGCTTTGCTCATTGTTAGTTCATAATATCTAATTAACTACTATTAACAAAATTATTTTAGATTGTTATCATGTTTAAACTGCCCCTATTATGCCATTTTAAAGGTTGCTAATATTGCTTTGAGTTTCTTAAAACAGGTTTACATGTATGCAAGATCAAAAATCACTTCAGTTTTCTCCAAAATTTCACCATTTCTAAATGATTCGTAAATGACTCGTGTGAAGCAGTTTGAAGAATCAGTCTGTCTAAACCCCTTCTTTCTGTGAGCCCTCACTGCTGTGATTGGTCAGATGGCGCAGTCCTTTATGATTGGTCCAGAGCCATTGACAATTGGACAACTGGATTGGTCTACCGCTACAGCATTGGAAAACGAAACGCCCATTGCCATAACTGAATGACAGTGCAGGGAACAGCGTCGTCTTGACATGATGTAATCCACGTGGAAATTGTACTGTTTGTGGGCGGGGCAAGTTGTTCGCGACATAGAACGTGGGCGGACATTATGCAAATATGTTACTTCTTGAAATAACAGAAAAAGATTCGAACTTCTGGCGACTCGTTTAGGGGAATGTGAGCCGACTCTTTTTTTTGATAGACAATAACTTTATTTATCGTGCACTGTCGGTGTCACAAATTTGCAGATAGTTTAAGTTCACATACAGCTACATGACACACTGCATGAACGATCATATTTAAAAAAAGGTATAATAGGGGCACTTTAATCTAATATTTTAAAAGCTTATGTTGTTGTATAAGCAGTTAAAGTTTTTTTTGACATTCAGTTTCAGATTGGTGCGTTTTTTCTTAATACCTTCTGCTCGTATTATTCTTTAAATGTATACTGACCATAGTGTTTCCCTGCATTACAAATTTGACCAAGAGAGCTGGTATTATAATTACCCATGGTACCTCATTTTCATCCAGTCCAACCAAAGCCTTGAGGAAATGAATATATTTACTTCTCATGACCTTATCTGCCTTAATTAAGGTCAAAATGCCCTTGTTTTTACATTAGAATACATCTTGCTTAATGACCTTTTCTTCATTTCAATGCAGACGTTGTGCAAAGGTCTAACTACTGAAAACAAATCTCAACAAGATTTGCCTTCGCGTTTGGAGTTCGTAATTAATAGCACACATTTTATTTGTATTTGTTTGTTGTTTCTTTGATTTAGGTAACTCAGTGGAAACTCACGATAATTATTTACGCTGAATCTAACATTCTTTCTCTCAGTTCAGGAAGTGTCTGATCCAGATGTTTAAAGGAAATGTCACCAATCTGGACTCCACCAATCTGAACCAGACATCAGACAAAGGGGCCATCACTGCCACAGCAGAGAGTCACCTTGGAGAAATGTCTACCATTGCTGCTCGCGTGCCTTTGTCTGTGTGTAACATGGAGAAGAGTGAGGATGAAGAGGAAGAGTCAGAGCAAAGCGGGGATGGAGGTCCAAAGCAGCTCCCTTTATCTGATAGCCGAGCGTGTCCTTTGTAGAGAAGACTAGTCTGTCTCAATAAATATACACCTTTAATCGAACCTGTTGTCTGACTAAAGAATAAGTCCTACAGTCGTTACCTCTATCGGAATGCATATGTTATAATGTATTGTTTGTGTTTCCACATGTTCTTTGTTGTTGTTTGTATTTCTTTATGTTGTGGCAATTGCAGTCTTGGTGTATTGTGTATTTGTCGGTATTGCAATATTACTTTACATAAACATATAGGAGGCAGGCAATACATTTCTATACAGTCCTCTGAATGAACTCTCTCTATATATATTTTTTTTGATCTATCTCCTCTCACTATATTGCGGATTGCACTCTAGTTACAGTAAGGATGTTTTGTTTATTTTAATGGCAATTGAAATTAAAGACTATGATACTGCAATAGCTTTCAGGTCAGAATAGTGACTTTTTTTATAATCATTAATAGTCTACTTAAAAAAGATATAGGTTCAAAAACCAAAGGAGAAAGTGAAAGGCTGAATAGTACAAGCATACTGCAAATGCTTATTTCTTGAGCTAAATCACAGGGTTCATAAATTAGAAAAAATGACACAAACAGCAAAATTAATATTTGCTGTTTTGGAAATCTAAAATAATCACTTGGCTTGTGATGTTTGTTCCCACCCTGGCTTCTTCTGGTTGGACCATTGTCTTTAAACAAACATTGATGAGCTGCTCTGTATCACAAAATCTAAACCTGACCAAACAGTCATTTTAGTGCATATTTACATAAAAAAAAATAAAACGTAAAAACTCCTATGTTTTTCAAAATTTTACACAAACAGCATAACTAACTGGTCAAACAGGGTCTCTGCTTCGCAATATTGGAATAAACCATGCAATTAATGTCCTCATCTGACAATTCAGTTTTTGTCTTATATTGTTGAATTTGCAGTCTAGTTTTGAAAGGTTTAATGAAGTGTTTATCAAATTGTATTAATTCAATAGCCATGTGCACTTTGGTATATGATTGCTTGTGATTTGAATGAGCTGTCTGAATGTCTAATTAGACCGAAATGTTCAGTGTTTGTTCACAATTTCTGTCCAAACTGAGTATTGGTATTGGTGTTTGTCTGTGGCATGCCAAGTAATATTTTACTTTTGTATTAATTTTTAGTGTCTTGGAGTCATTTAGATTTGGTCTCATATTTCAATTAATATGATTTTTCACATTTTTTTTAAAAAACATGTCAATGTTGTAGAACACTAATAAAACAAATTGCAATAACTTTATAGAGTGGTCACTACTTATTATAGTTCAACACAGAGGCTCATACGTTTATAAATATATATATATACACACAGAGAACATGAATCTTTGTGCCTTAAGCTCAGAAGCGCTTTTTTAACATTTGAGCATTAGACTGGCAAATGAAAACATCTGAATTCAATTTCTTCTTGCCATGGTTTGTTATCACCCTGTAGCCAAGTATCAGAGCACAGAAGATTTATCAACAAAGGGCCACCATGCTTGTTCTCACTCATGAAGTAAAAAGTCAGAGGAGGTAAACAATTTTGGACAGGAATCTGATAGGAATCGATAAAAAAAAGCTGAAAACATACCCTTAGGTCATCAAATATGTCTAGCATTACATCAATTGCCATCAGAATGAGAGTCCAGACAGCTGATAAAAAATATCACAATAATCCACAACTAATTTTTATGACTAGAGTCCGTCATTAACTTATTTTGAAGAGAAAAGCTGTGTGTTTGTAATAAACAAATCCATCATTTTAATGTCAAACAGTCACTTCCAGTCTATAACACTTTCATCATCTGTTGTCCCATCACAGTGGTTTTCTATCCTGTTCCTCGGGACCCATCACTCTGCACATCTTGCATGTCTCTCATATCTGACAGACTCATTTGAGTTCTTGGAGCTCTTTCTTAATGAGCTGATGATCTGAATCAGGTGTTCAAATTAGGGAGAAGTACACAACGTGCAGAGCTGTCCCCGGGAACAAGTTTGAAAACCACTGTCCTATCACATCAAAATTCAGCACTGTTTAGGACAGTTCGATCCACAGTCATATTTATCTCTTGATTCAGACAAGACATCTTTTTTCAATGAAGAAAGCAATATTATGGATATAGGACATTATTGGTAAGATAACAACAGTTTTAAACAGTTGATGGATTTTTTTTTACAAACACATAACTTTTCGTTTCAGAAAAAGTTAGTTGATGTATTTGAGGCATGTAGATTACTTGTGCATTATTATAAAGTTTTCATCACAACCTCAGCTGCTCTGATGGCACTGCAGAGGATCCACTGATGTAATGCTAAATTTCTTCAAATCTGTTTCAAGTCATCTATATATTGGATGGCCTGAGGGTGATTTAATTTTTTACAGATTTTGGGTGAGCTACTCCTATAAATGAACTATCAGCGACAAAGACAGCAATGTTTTCTTGAAACTCTGAGCTTGTGGCAAAACAAGGGAGGTGCTTTATTTGAATTAAGCTAAATGTATTAATTAAATGGATTTCAACCTAAATGCTTTCCAATTCAGTTTAACAATGGATAATACATCATAGAGCAGATGAAAGAGGACTCAGCAATGGGCATGAACAAAGATATCTTCTAAACAAACGTACCTTTCCACTAAAGCATTAGTAGGCATTCCAAGGCATTCGACTGGCCTTATGAATTTCAAATATTATTCCTAGAATGTCACACAATTCTGTGTGATCAATGACAAATGCAAAGGCCTCAAGATTAAATTAGATGGGTTTAAAAGATGATATTTTTGCAGCGCTTTTGGGCCTTAGATGTGTTTCAGTAACATAGTCATTAAAACCGCTCATGCTGTGTGAATACATCATGCATATAGCATATAAATTTTTTATGTGACATATACATCGTAAACATTCATGTTACTATCCTCAGGGGATAGCTTGCCTTTCTGTTTGTGTGTGTCTGTGTGAGTTAAACATTAATAGAAAGAGACACAAGAAATAAAACATATGTTTGG
>JAUCNO010000082.1:1150004-1167508 GCA_032353835.1 Enteromius viviparus | reverse complement strand
TCTCACGGCTCGCTCCCCAGACAGCATGCCAAATTTGCTTATTCATTATGAGGAAAGCGTGAACTCTTGAAATTATAGGCTAATAAATGTATATATGCATGCAAACTATTGCATTAAGCCAAACAACTGAAAATAACCCTTCGCATTGAAAAGTGACTAAAAAGGGGTACCTTGATCGCCAAAAAGTGATGCAAAAGGGTCTTGACCAAGTGGTGATGAAATTGTGACGAATGTGACGACTTGGGAGTGAGAATGTGTTTCCATTTTTAAAACACCTCTCAGGCATCCAAGTCCAGCTCCTATCTTTTTAAATGGGGAAACATCAAATTCTCCAAAACTGTTAAGCTAAGCTCACAATTAAATTCATATTTTAAATCACCAATCAAATCTGACAATAACTGTCATAACAGTAACAATAATTATGCTAAATAAGCAACCGGAACTTCTAACGGCAGACGCATTGATGCACTGACTTTAAAAATCAGCCATTGGCTATTTTATTCAGAGGGCGGGTCTTCCTGGGTATTCTATAGTCTTTGTTAGTATGGGCCCTGCTGGTAGATACTGTAAATACAATTTTCTGTGTTCTCCATTGATGGATATTTAAAAATGGCATGTATTCTGATCAAGTCATATAACTCACAACTATCAATTATATTTTTTTAAATGTCTGTGATTGATATATTACAAAACAGCTCCTAAAATGATTAATCAAAAAGTTTCACAGAATGAAGTTTTTTCATTGGCTAAATTAGTTTGCTTTTGGGCCTATAGGGCCATGAGTGTTTATGAGCTTAGGTTTTCCCCCAAGTCACTTAAACATCTCTATTATTTCTTAAACTATAAAATTATTTCTAGAAAGCACTCCAAAATTGTGTTTCTCTGTCTCCCTATCATATTGTCTTGCGAGCTTTTCTGAATCTGTTGGAATGAGTGCTGTGGATGTCTGTGTATCTTACAGCAGTTCTGTTTGTGGTCAGATTACGAGGAAGTCAACTTTATACCTAAAGCCAATGTTAACTTTTTTAATGTAAAGAAAAAGGAAAAATAAAATGTATCAAAAATAACAGTCAAGATGTTTATGCATAACAAAACATTTTAAATAAACATCTGAACTGTCTTCTATTCATCAAAACATCCTGAAAATGAGAGTCAAAAATATCAAACTGCATGACTGTCAATATCGGTAATGATGCTAAATGTTTTTTAGAGCAGAAAATCAGCATATTAGAATGATTTCTAAAAATTCAGCTTTACCTTCACAGGAATAAAGCACATTTTAATATATATGCATATATATTTAATATATAACAGTTTTTAAAGTTTATTCACAATATTACTGTGTTTACTAAATTTATCATATACATTTAGTAATTTTTTGAAAGGATAAATATACCTAATTTCAATACCTGAAAAATATGTAATCAATTGCTTATCTTTTTCTCATTCACAACAAGTATCTTTAGCTACCCTTGTATTGTGCCGCATATTCTAGTGATGAACTTAAAGAAAAATTTGGTACTGTTATTATTGGAGCTATTTGATCATTCTAAAAACCATTTTGTTGTAAGCGAGAGTATAGAAGAGCATCCACATGTGCTTTTTTTAGATTGTACAGTAATTGCTGTCACCTGTCATTGAGTTTTCTTGCCTTTCTTTTATGCTGAACTATACACCCCCACCCCCTGCTTTGGAGACATTGTTCCTCGCTGTTTAATGACAGAATGAGGAGAAATATTTCCAAGGATCGATCCTAACAACATATCACATCAAGTTCCCTTTTGCTGTGAATTTGTTGTTGTGAAGGATTTGTGGAGCCAGTGTATAGTTGTATATAAACCATCTCTAAGCTCGTCCCTCCTGGGAGCTGGCCAGAGAATGTGGCAGGGTTTGTAGATGCTGTCATCAGTGGGTTGCACACACCAAGACACTCAGGGCACAGTTGCTAGTCAACACTAGACTGTCCTAAAACCTGCTGCCCTATCCTGATTCAAATTACTCAGAGGCCCAAGCGAGAACCCTCGCTATGTCACGTCCTTACGTAACTCCTGAATTTTTTTTTTACCCTATACATGTCAGAATTGGGCTTGAGGCTTTACCATATGGTGCTTTCGCTCTCGCTCTCTGCAGTCTATTCGCTCAGCCACAGGCTCAGAGCTCCAAAACTTCAACCTTCACAGGAACTCATGTCCCCCGCAATGAAGGAAACTGCCCTGTGTGGTACGGGCAGACAGACAGCAACAGGGATGCCGCTGACATTTTGTCAAGAATGGTGCGGCATCGAGTGCATGGCACGGACTCAGGCTTTCCAAGAAGCTGCCAGGACAAGAGTGGGGGCGGCACTAGATTGCAAAGTGCCTGACAGCTTACTTTCAGGCCTCCTGTGAGCTTACAATGTTAGAGACCGGTCTTGCCTTGTCGAGATGATGGCATTAGGAATGCTGTAGGTGTTGATCGAGCAATGTTAGCCAACCTGGGCAGAGTTTTAAACGCCATTTCTCTCCCTCCTCTTCTTCACTCTCTTCTTGACAGGTCTCAAGCAGAGGATGTAAATAATTCATGCAGTTGTTGCTTCAGTTTCTTTTTGCTATTACAGCTGCACCCCACTTATTTTACTACGGCTCATTTTTCCACCTATTTCTTATGTGTCTTCCCAGGAAATGACCTCAGCTCTTGCACAAGCTAAACAATTCGTATATTTTAGGCAGTTTAAAATGGGTACTTGAACTTTTTCTGCGGCTAAATTATTCCAAAAAATGTATGCAATTCAAGTGCAATCACTGAAACAACAGTAAAAAAAAGCACTTGAGTAATTACATGTTTTATATAATTGTGTAAAATGTTAAATTAATTATTCATGCTTGCTATAATTAGTTATAATTAGGCCCAGGTTCAACTTAACAGAAGGCATGGCTTCCTACAATTAAAGATTTATCAAACAAAATGAGGAACTGTCCCAGTGGACTACTTGCAGGCAACTAAATCTCAAGAAGCAGTGAGTAGTCTGACATCAGGCAGCAATGCAAGAGGCATTTGAATAAAACATTTATTGTACATGTCTTTTTTAGTCACATTTATAAGTTTGGAGTTGACAAGTGGAGCTGACGGCTTGTCTCTCCCTAGAACGTGGAGTACAGAGATGGTTTTTATTTTGCTTTATTGAAGCATGTATATTTTAGTGCTTTTTTACTATTCTGCACAAATTTGCTTACTTGTATGGTCCTTGCTGGACAGTCACTGCTTAGATCAGTTGCTTACAGCAAACAGCACATACTGTATCAAGCACTGCGCAAACCCACAATACATTTGTTACTGTAAAAAAGAGATGAATTTTCAAGACTTAAAAGGATTTATGATAATGTTGTAATATATATTTAGGTTTGCATTATTCAAAACGGTGCCAGCATCCAGATTATTTTACATATTATATAAATATAAAATATAATATAATTCTTGATAAATATTTGCCCCCCACTAATATTGGCAAAGACGAGCAAAGACGGCTGTGAAAATAAATCTGCATTGTTTATCCTTTTTGATCTTTTATTCATACAAGTTACTAAATTCTAACCTAGCATTGAAGTAAAACAACTGAAAGTTGTGAAATAATTGTTTTCGACAGTTGTTCATGTTGACCACAACTCTGAGTTTTTTATTATTATATCTGAAGAGCTTTGAGCAAACCTGATAAGAGACCAGAGACCATTCCTACAGAATCTCTCCAGATTCTTCAAATTCCCAGCTCTATGTTGGTGCTTCTCCTCTTTACTGTATGTCACCTCACTCATTTTCTACAGGGTTCAGGTCAGAGGACTGACACGGCCATGGCAAAAGCTTTAAAACAGGCCCACAACATTAAATATTCAGCAATATATATTTAACCATGCCGTTCTTTTTTAACTCGCTTGTACTAAACTCATCTTGTGTGTTTGTTGCCAGAGAGCTCTTTTTTATTTATGTTTCATCTGACCATATAGCAGCGCCTTTAGAAGTTTCCAAACAACATGTGGTGATGTAGGAGCTGTTTGATATTGCTTTAGGTTTCCTGACACAAGACTCAACTAATCTCCATTTGTGATCCTTGAGTCTTTGACTCTTCTTCTCACAATGCATAAGGAAAACATGTACACACAATTCATCTTCCAGGCAAATTTGTAATTAATTATTGTCCTGATGGTGGAATTGGGGATTTTCATTTCTTTTTTTACAGCCACTTTCTATTTTGTGAAGCTCAAATGTCTTGTTCTGCACATCAGAAATATTTTATTTAGTTTATGGATGATTAAAGGAATTTGGCCTCTGTATACATGCTCCTTGTCACGTTGGTGCGCACAAAAAAAAAAAAAAATAAATACTTCAGAGATATTTTAATCTTTTTAGTATTTCTATAGGGGTCCCAATAATTGTGGCAAAAATTTTTTTTTTAGAAAAAAACATTTATTCGTCAGGAGATTTTTTTAAATTAGAGATTAAAGATCAATGATGTGGATTCATTTTCACAGTCATCTGTGAAAATTTATTTACCAAGGGTACCAATAACAGTGAAGAGGAACTATAACTAAGATTTTTTTTTTTTCTTTTTAGCTTATCATTTTGTTTATGTATGAAAACAAATACTGGTTTATCTAATCCATCACAGTTGGTTTTTTTCCCCAATCTTGTCTATTCAACATAGTATGACCTGATTTTTCTGCATGAATTATCTGTTATAGATATGATGGTGTGTATGATAATGTGTCAGAGCAGTTGGCTTTATTTATTTAGCCATGCATTAAATGTAGGCCTACGCGATTAATGTATTGTCTGTTTTAATGTAGAGTAGTTTTTGTAAGGAATTGAATCCCCCATAGGTTCACAATTCTCTGTTCTGTTCTCATGGGGTGATATACTAAAGGACATATTTAAATGTCTTGAGTGGGAGTGTTGCGGGAAGCCTTCACTGCTTGTATTTGCATGAGCGAGCAGAGAACTTTTTGGACAGGAACAGCATAGCATTTGGCATGCAACCCTGAAACAATTTTTATTCTGCAGCATTGTGGGAGGATCCTATTTGAATGCATCTTGTGTAATGTTTGATCTGATCATGCTGATGTGCATAGGTATACAGTCAATTAGTTTTGGCACCAACGGACTTGCAGGTGTTTGATGAAGATAAATCAGAGAAGACAAGCTGTTTTCAACCACAAATAAGATCTGGGCTTTTTTTTTTATAGCTAGATCACTTACCTTCTTAAAACTTCAATAGCCTACAGCCAAAAGTACAATGATCTACGCACATTTCCAGCTCTGAAATATACCATAAAAACATCCATCAGTTTCAAATGGAAATCTCTCACAATCAGATCTATGTGCCTGTTGGCAGTTAGATGTTGGAGAGCTGCAGTAAGCGGGTTTATTATGAAGACCTGCCAGTTCCGTGGGTGCTGGAACTGGAGCTTCCCCCGAAATTGCAGTATCCAGCCTCTAACAACCCGCTAGAAAAAGTGAATGCATCTGTGCGCTCGATACCGCATTATTCCCCAGAGTGCTCTGGTATAATCCATATATGATGCAATGTCAAACATTTCTGATTTGCCAGGGGTAAGTGGGTGAGCATGTGAAAAAACAATTTTATGCCTGAAAGGAAATAACCTCTTGGTCAAAGTGACATGACATATAAAGAAAGAGATGACAGACGGGGTTTGCTTACATGTGGCATAAATAGTCCATGGAGATTGGTAGCATGATGTGATGATTACATGCCACTGTGATTCAATGTATATTTTCCAAACATGTGAGATGCCACTTTTCAAGCCTGTTCCCTCCAATCACCACTAAATCATTACTGATAGGTTCTTCTCCTGTGAGCACAGAGCAGAATGTGTCTGGGATGCAACCAGTAGTTTAGAGGGAAGTACTGTAGTTGCGCATCACTGACGGATTCCAGCGCCTTGAAAACCGACGAAAGTCACGTTTTTCCTTTCAGAGAACTAAATGGCTCGGACTTACAACCGATACAACATATGTAGATGAGTGATTCCATATTCTAAGCGTTGGGAAATGCAAACGATTGCCCGGATTTAAATGTAAGTACGCGGTGAGTCATGTGTGATATGATGTACGTTTATGAATCTGAATCAAATATTTCGACATGGGAAAATATGCAAAGCTGGGACTGTACAATAGATTGCGCTATGTTATGTTTTACACATAGTTTACTAAAAAAAGAGAAAAAAAATGCTTGTTGCAACAAATAAAATCGATTTTGAAGTGTGTTTGATTAGAGGACAAAAACAGTTTGAAATCCGCGTCTTTTGCGTTGCTGCTAAAAATGTGATTTGCGTTTTAGGAGATAATTACTGTGAATAGTTTGAACATTTGTGTTTAACAGTTCCACTGTGACAGATCGTCAAATTTAACCCTTTCAGTTTTGAACTAAGTTCAAGGGTCACAGGAAATATGAACATGCTTTATTCTACTCTGAATTCTGATATAAATTAATAAAAGAATCAGTTCATTATAATTTTTTTTTTCATTTAAATAAAACTTTGGGTTAGATTTATTTATTAATTGCAGTGTCAGTGCATGCAAATGATGTTCAATACAATTTTCTTGACAGGTATGTTTTGGAAATGTCCAGCTTTAAATTTTCCGAAGAAATTGCATTATAAGTAGGAGCATTATAAGTAATATCTTGTGTTTTGCCTTTTGCTTGCATGTAGACTCACTGTCCAGTTCTGTAAAATAACTATAGATCTGTGAAATGAATGCAGATTTAAGATACAAATATTGTAGTTATGCCATATGCCATATTTTTATGCATTTTGACACAATGCTTAATTTCATTAGAAGATTACTATGTAATAAAAGTAGTAAAAAAGTATAAAAAAAATGATATGGCATTGATTGATTTATCAGCATCCAAAAGTGATGTGCACTGGAATTAATACTGTATCTTAACGGGTTTGGAAGGCACAGAGTTGCATTAAGTACCTTGAATTGAGATTATATTGACGTCCTCAAGTGACACAAAGGCTTATTGGATCACTGTTTGTTGCTATCCATTACTGTGTACTGTGGCCTAAAAAAGTATGAGAAACTGCAGATTTTCTTCCCATGATTAGCTGAGGGCTTAAGGCTCTCCATTGGTTTTCAAATCAGCATGTCTCATGTTCTCTGTTAGCTGGTAAATGATCAGTTGTTTTGAAAGCTGCTTATCTTGGGTGCCATGAGATGCCCAGATAATCTCAAAGGCAGGATGATAATATTTACCCTGTACTACCCCCCACAACCCCAGCCCTCCTCCCTCTCTCTTTCACATCCATATTTTATTATTTACAATATTCTGATGAGATGAGATGATTTCCCTGTTACATCATACACACAAATAAACAGCAAAAAATATACAGATCTTTTTTTAGCAAATTATGTGTCCAAGAAAGGCTTTATAAAATAAAATTGTTCACATTATGCTTCTGTTTGGCATTCATTATTAATTCAGAAGGTTCTCGATGAGATATTTTTAAGTTAGTCAAAGAACAGTAATTGGACCTTGCTGTTGCGAGATACAGAAATCAGTCATTCACTGACCTAGATTCTCACTGAGATATCTGGTGTTTGAAGTCAATATAGCAAGAAGGTGAGAAATAAAGAAAATAGCTGGGGCTCTTTGCTTTGTAGATTGATGTAGCCTCTGTCCGACCAGCCCTCAGATCCCCTAGACTACCATTCAAAAGTGTAAGATATTTTTTGGAGAAAAAGAGAATACTTTTAATTCAGCAAGGATAAGGTAATTAAATGGTCAAATGTGAGAGGAATGAAATTTTAATGTTACATACTGCTGTTCTTTTGAACTTTCTGTTCAAATCCTCAAAGACAAATGAGATACAGTTTGAACTAGGCTATGTATAGGCTATGTATATATATATATATATATAAATATATGTTCAGCATTGATTCAGGAATGTTTCTTGCACAAATTCAGCATATTTATTTATAATTTATGAAGGGTTATGTAATACTGAAAACTTGAGAAGTGATTGTTGACAGTTCAGCTTTGCCATCATTACATGTTTAAACATTTAAAGAGAGTATAAGAATGGAACATTATTGTTTTAGCAATGGAATTAAAAGGGAATAAGAAATTGTGAAGTTTTATCTCACAATTAAGACTTTTCCCCTATGATGATAATGAAAACTTCATATTTTTGTTTTGGTACATGCATGTTATATCAAAAAACCCTTTCCTTGTCTTATGACTTTATTTTTTACCTTCCTTGTTCAACGACTCCCAAACGATTCACTGGACGATTAATTTTTTCCAAGCCCCTCCTTTGTGGGACGCTGATTGGTTTGATTGGTCTCATTTTCATTTCATCATGCCTGTAATTCCTGATAAAGCTGCATTTTTGTGAGCCCAGAGCTGCTTTGTGTACAGTGTTACCGGTAAACTACTATTTTACCACTATTTTACCAAAGTGGCACCTAGTGGCAAAGACTGAATTTTCATTCTGATTAACGTGAAAAGACCAACTAAAGGGTGGTTAACACATGCTAATGTTTCATTTTGACGTCAAAATGAAATGGCTCAGGATTTGTTTTAAAAATGACTTTTTTTTATAATTCAGAGACAACTTTTAATTTTGAGAAACAGTAATTATATACACGATGCACTTTCAGATTTAAAACTCTGCAGGAATCATTCACTTAGAGCTGTTTACACACTGCATGGAAGGTAGCTTTCCAAAAATCCATTAAAAGGAGCGTGTTAAGAAAGAAATACAGAATTCTGAGGAAAAAGTCAGTATTGTGAAAAAAGGCAGAATAGCAAGATTAAAATTTAAAATAGGAATTCTGAATTTATATTTTGCAATTATGCATTTTTCTTTTATAATTCTGAGTTGCAAGTTACCTGTTCTGCATATCTTTAGCACTAGACACAAAACCCATGTTACAGCATTCCCAGCTAAAGGCCTTCTGGGGTTCCTTAAGAGGTTGCTAAACAAGCCCAGTCTACCCTTCCCGTGGGCTCCTCCCTATCAAAATCCAGACCTCATGGAAGATGTCATCTGTCACTCTAAATGAGTGACACCTCAGTCTTAAGATCAGGATCCTTCGAGCAGCCAATGACTCACCTACCACTAGGGTAGGTACGAGAGAGAAGAGAACAGCTTTTGCATGGGAGAAAAGACTATACATGTGTGGAAATACTGCACTTTTTATGCATGCAGTTACAAATACGCCAGGAAACATCAAGATCTTCTCCAAGTGAGGATGTGTCAACTTGTGCTTACAACAATTAAAGGGATCGTTCACCTAAAAATAATTCTGTCATCATTTACTCGTCTTTATCATCTCCCTAACCTGTATGAATTTCTTTCTGCTGTGGAATATAAAAGAAGATATTTTAAGAGCATTTTTTTCTGTGTGGAACCTATCGTCTATTCTATTAGACAGTTCAAAATGGTTTTCAGAAAACCTGTTTTGTGTTCCACAGAAGAAAGAATGTCATCCAGGTTTGGAATGACATTAATTGGAGGTAAACTTTCCCTTTAAGACATTTTCTGTAATTTGTACCTCCTTTTGACTTACAACAATAAATATGCACTTGCTTTGCAATTGTCAGTACCAGCGGTACTTATTCTGCTACCCGCCTCCACCACAATCCATCACGAAGAGCAGATGAGTAGAAAAGAGACAGGAGTGATAAAATAAAAAATATTAATATTAAATGATCTTGTATGTGGAGCAATCTGGATTTAATAGCACTGGAAATGGAAGATTGCATTTTTATAATTGTTTAAAACATATTAATCTGGGTCAACAGATTTTGTTCAACAAGACAAGTTTTGTGTTTGTTTGGCCATGTCTATATGATTCCATTATTTTAAGATACCTTGATTGCTATCAATAGCACTATCCATGCAATCGAAAATTGAAGCATTTTTACTTCTTCTTGCACATTGTGTGTTTATGAACACAGGCTTCGGGGCAGACGTCTGTTGTCTCAAACTCATCGTCACAGCTGCACACAGATGGCAGTGGTACTGGAAGACTGAGCAAAGAATCACTGACTATTTTTGCCATCAAGTTTCAAAATAGACATCAAAAAGATAAAAAAACAACAGTAGCTGTGAAATATTGGGCCAGCTAAAAGCTGTGTTATGTACAAGCCCGAAGGGTTTAGAAACAAATGAACAGTATTCAAGAATGAGGGGATTGAGAATAATTTTAAACCATATATATTACTTATACTGTTGTATCTTGTCATCTTTGTGTGGTTGGTGGTCACATAGCTAAAGTGGTTTTACATAATTCCCTGGAAATATGCACAGTTTATATGGAGTTTTATGTCACCATCAGTAAATCTGTTGTGAGAGTGAACCGGATTCCAACATTAAAACATTTTTAAGGGATTATTTCACTCGTTGCTCTGGGATTATGAATCAGAGTGCACATTTTTATTGGTTAAATTTATACAAACACGTCTGAGGTTAAAGATTTCAAAATTTTTAAGGGCATCACCTTATAGTTTAAATCAAAACTTTGAGTACATTTCTGTCACTAAACAGTCTCTACACACACTTACTAAATTTTGCCAGGATTATCA
The DNA here is from genome assembly GCA_032353835.1 of Enteromius viviparus. Classification (NCBI taxonomy): domain Eukaryota; kingdom Metazoa; phylum Chordata; class Actinopteri; order Cypriniformes; family Cyprinidae; genus Enteromius; species Enteromius viviparus. The sequence continues at coordinate 1,156,920 of JAUCNO010000082.1, read as the reverse complement.
AACTAAAATTTGTCAGTAATGCTTAATCTCTGTGTATAAATCTGTTGAATCTCTACATAATCTCTCCGTTCTTTGTCTATCATTTCTCAGTCAGACGCGAAACGCTCAAGCAGCCATGCATTTGTGCAGCTCTGTGGGCTCTTTGCTCCTCCTCCTTCTCATCAGCAGGTAAGAAACTCCTGGTGGCTCATTATGAACTCACTTTTGCTATTCCTACACTCATTACTGCCATATGGGTAGCTGAATACGAGTGCATCCTACACTGTTTATTGCTTTTGTGGCGTTCTCCCTTCATTTATTTGTGTCTCAGAAACTTGTAGAGTGTAGGATGTGCATTCACATCAGTGGTGACTTTGTAAAGTTGATAAACATGGCGTTTCTCGACGCTCACAGGAAAGCCGAGGCGGAAAACCCATTTTTGTCAACAAGTTCTCCCGGATGATAAACTCTTGGAGTGACGTCTTTGCCCAGATGACAAGCCGGGTATAATTTAGGTTTCACTGTTTTGGCAGCAAATAAAAGTCTATATGCCTTAAGTATCCATTCACACCGGATTATGTGGGCTTGGTGAAAGGTGTAGCTAAAGGAAGGATGGAATTATAGCTAATCCATGTAGACTTTTGGGTGAGCCTGAATGAGACCGTCGGAGTCGTTGTACAGGTTACGGATGGAAATAACAGCCCTCGTATCGTGTCTCCTCTCTGTTTTGCCTGTTCAACGTTATCTTTCCATGCAGCAGTACAGTAGCGGCAATGCTAACGCGATTACTGGTGACAGTGTAGAGACAAGACACGTCAATTTACTGGAACGGCCACCGCTCAGCCATGTTCAATGAGAGTTCAGGCAGATTCCGTTTAATGAGATATGCATCTCATTCTTGATGCTGGTAGTCTGGCCTGACCTTTGAAATTTGATGGGAAGATGTAGGACCTGGTCAGAACGACTCAAAAGATCAAAGGAGGATGTTGAGGAAGTGTGCCAACATCAATTCACCTCACCATCTGCTTTCCCCCACCCCCTTCCTGTCCTCCTTTCCCCTCCAATCTCCAGTCTCTCTTTCTGGCAAGCTGGGAGACTTTAGTGGGTGTACATATAAAGGTTGGCCAGGAATTCAGCTTCCATCACATAACAAACAACAACAACAAGAGCCATACCTCCTCTTTAGGTTCTTAGAGCTTAGAACATGAAGATAAGGATGAAGGTTTAATCTTGCAAAACGGACTTGTAATGTTTCTCTTTGTCGAAACCTAAAACTACTGGTTTGAGGTCCATACATAGACCCAATAGTGTTTAGGTGGATTTTAAAGGCCAGTGTTATAAAAAATGTTCCTTGATCTTTTGAGATAAAAGAGCCTGAGGTACTGTGAAATCATACTGTAACTTTCAGAATCCAACCTCACTTTCAAAAAAAACAAAAAAACTTTTTTTTGAAACCTACCTGCAAAAACAGCTCAATGAAGGCTGTTCGAATTTTTTTCAAATTTGGCCGATGATGTCATGAAAATTTGTTTTTTACAACCTCAATATGTTGCAGTGATTATGTGTGATATTATATCTAGGTTAATAAAAATATGACTGTTAAGGGAACATTTCATTTTTATTATTTTGCAAACAGTGTTCATTTTGAATGTTCTTTTAAAATCCTGAAACAAGTAGCATTTAAATGACATTTTTAAATAACGTAAAGTTTTAGAAACAAAACATTCCATAGATAATGCATAACTTAACCATACTCCTTGACTTAACTAGCCTGTGCCCGTCCATACTTCCTGTGACGCTAGATTCAATTTCGCCAGCAGATGAGTTAGTCTGGCAAAGCTGCCGTTTTAGAGCATTTCTGTTCCCAAAAAAGTGGGAACCAATTAGAAACGACCTCCCCCGTCGCTAAGCATACGTCATCGGAATGAGTGGTCTGATTGGTTGTAGATTCGTCCAGTAGTATACAGAGGCATCTGATGGACGCAGGTTAACCCCGCCTCCCAGAAGGCGGGTAGTAAGGTAGCTTGGCCAGACTAAGCTCCTATGAGCTTTATAGTCTCGGAAGCCAGGCTAATGCCACACCATAGGACACAGTCCAATTTGTTTTTACTTTGTCAGCTGCCAATATATATAAAATATAAATAATAATCGAACACATTCCAAAATGTAGATTACTGTTACATAAAATATCAACATACATATTTTTAATCACTAAATTTGATTCAGAGGGTACAGTCATCAACGCACTGAGCTGTGGTGGTCATGTCACATCCATCCCAGAAACCCCAGCGCATCTCCTGCTGCAGCATTTGTAAACATGTCCACTTTCTTCTTCCTCAGGTTTTGACGGAGCTGTGTGATCACACCTTCATCTGACTGAAGAGCTCAGGAACTGAGCAGCAAGCTTTCTTTAAAAACATCTATGCATTGTGTCGGGAGTCACTGCTGTGCTTTAGAAAGCTCTCTTCTCTTCTCTCAGGTTACAGCCCTCCCACAACGAGATGGAGGGAAGAGGTAAAGGTAAAGCAGGAGAGAGGGAGGGTGGTGGAGTTTCCAAGAGAGAGGACAGGCGCTCTCCTTTGAAGTGTTAAACATCCTTGAATAATTTAGTGCAGGCTAAGTATAGCTCTAAAACAGCCATTTCCATCTCTGAAATAAACCCTGGCTCCGCGAGCGCTCTGCATCTCGCTCAAACTGCCTTTTGTGTCGCATTCGTGCGAGCAAACAATCCCATCTTCGCTCCACCAGCGCTTGAACCTGTTCTCTAAGAGCGGGGATCACCAGGGATCTCATGCAGACACCACACTTCAGCACATTCGGATGACATTCACTGCATACTGCAGATCACCATATAAGAGACTGGTTAGTGACTGTGGATGCTAGATTGGTTTCATCGCGACCACAAACTAATGGTGCGGTTTAAATCTTGCAATCATTTACTCAGGTTTTTCATTCTGTAACATAAAGGAGAAACTATAAAGCACGCCTTTAAACCTAATCCCAGTTCTCCTCTCCCTCTGGAGAAGCCAAACCACCATTACATCACAAATGTGACATTGCACTGTACATCGAGTCAGTGAGCGTGTATTGTATGAATCACAGTACCAGGAAAATAATTATACACTAGCTCAACATATCTGCCACTTAATCAGAGCCATTGAAAAACTACTAATCGATCATGACAATTACAAAATTTAAGATTTGATGTTCATTTCAGATTATGTAAAATTAAATGCTCCTTAATAAATGTTTTTTTTGTGCTGTTTAATGATTAATCGCGATTTCTCCAATACATTTTAGCCAACATTATTGCCACCCAGTTATTGCTACATCTACTACGAGTTTTCTCCTGTAAACCCCTGAAGAGTTTGGAGAACACCTGATAAGAGAAAAGAGACCATTCCTTCATCCAGAATCACTCCAGATCCTTTAGATTACCAGCTCCATGTTGCTTCTCCTCTTTAGTTCACCTCACTCAGGGTTCAGAGGTCAGAGGACTGGGACAGCCATGGTGAAAGCTTCATTTTGTGCTCAGTGACTAATTCTTGTGTTTATTTTGATGTTTGTGTTTGGATTATTGTCCCGATGGAAAACCCATCCATGGCCCATTATAAGATTTCTAACAGAGTCAGTGAATTATTGATTTGTTATCTGTTGGTATTTGATTGAATCCATGATGCCATGTGTCTAAACAAGATGTCCAGGACCTCCAGCAGAAATATAGAAATATACCCACAGCATCAAAAACACAGCAGTATATTTCATTATACACATGGAGTACTTATTATCCCTGTGTTCATTGAACCCATCTTGAGTGATTGCTGCTAAAAGCTCATTTTTTATTTTCATCTGATCATAAGCCAGTCCCATCTGTAGTTCCAGTCCTGTCTGACAACTGAACATGCTGGAGATTGTTTTTGGATGAGCAAGGAGAATTGTTCTTAAACCCTCTGAACAACATGTGCTGATGTAGGTTTTTAATTTTTTTTTATTTGTTATGATAATTTTAAATTTACATTTAACTTCAGAAGCCTCTAAGCAAGTAAATAAGAAGTGCTAAAGTTTTTGAAAGTCTGACAGGAATCAGTGTTTTACCTATTAAAATTCCCATGTGTCCTTCTCAACATTGATCGCATCTATCATGCCGCCGGTCTGTACTGATCCCAGTACAGCCGAACCTACACGCTCACACTCACCTGAATTCTGATCAGCGTCAGCTGGATCTTATTAAGTGAGCAGGTACTTAAACACAGTTCACCAGTCTATCCTCGGCGAAGATCAAGGTCACCCACCTATGTTTCTTCACTGCGCCTTACCTTTTCTGGCACATTTGTTCATTTACTATAACCTACTTCCAGGATCAACTTGATTATATGTGTTTCTGATTCTAACCAAGCATCACGGCTCGCTTGACACACCAAAGGAAATACCCGCTCGATTCCTACCTGACACGGAGAAATCCTTGCACCATTATCCATCACGTGAGACTAGTGAACTTGAACTTTCTCTTACTCACCCGAGACTCTCTCTGTGTTTCCAGTGCCCCGGTTCTTCGCCTGCACCAAGGTCTCCGTCCTCAACCCTATCCAAGAGAAAGAAAGAATAAAAGGCTCTTAAAGGATTCACGATCTGGACATCGCTCCCAAAACTCACCGAGCACGAAGGAGCTGGATATCACATTCACTGAGCACAAAGCAATTGGATATTACACTCACCTGCACCGAACCCGTGCAATCTCAAGATTGCTCTCTCCCTCTTTAAGGATAACAATCTGAAGATCGTCAAATTCACTAAAGACAAAAACTTTTTGCGCTTCCCAAACAAATTTAAATTTACCTTCCTTGTCCTATCTCCTGCATTCAGAGCATTACTGCAAAAGGATCACTTTTTTTAAGCAGCCAGTCATTTAAAAATGTGTCAGCTTGAGTTAAATAAACATGCCAAATATATTGTTCATCATCTGTACAAAGTAATAATTGTGTGCAATAGAAATAAAAATTGCCTGTTCTGAAGTATAATTGAGAACTGTTCCTGGCTACATATTTGAGGAAGACCACCAGCGAGCTGCCACCCACAAACACATATCATACACTAGACTGATAACCTGGCAACCTGTTAACTCAACGTCTAAGTTCAAGCCAACATTATATCATTATTTTGTGGTACAAATGCCACATAAAATGAACTCAAGCATACCCTTGCTGACAGAAAAAATCACTACAGATAGAAAAGAATACTGCCAAGACTTTATTAATTAAGTTTACAGATATCTCCTTTAACCCTAAAGCACGTCACAAATCTAATGCGTAGTTCAATAGATGATCAAATACCTGTGAAAAAAACTATACGGAAAATTCCTACATGTTACCAAATATATTGTGCTCTTTACCGCCTTGTCTAAGAATGCAGAAAGACGAGACTGCAGAACAAACCATATAATTATTTCAAAGAGCTTTTATTACAAAAATTCATGTCACTTCAGGCTAGACACACATATAATCATATATTTTATTATCCTAAATAAGCAATACTGATCTGGGTATCACAATATCATCATGTCTGTCAGAATATGTTCAACAGTTACAAAACCAGTTCTTTCACTCTGAACTTGAGCACTCTTGTGGTTCATCTACAGTATAATGTTAATCATGTTCTATGGCTGCACTTGTTTTAAATTCTACTTTTAGCTGGTTTAATTCATTGAAGACGAGGTATTTTGCTACTAAATGGCTGCATTTCTAAGCTTTTGTTTGAAAGGGACATATTATTATGGATGGGTTATCTCACCTGTCATTTACCAGATGTTTCCATTGACAGTGATCTACTGCACCACTCACCAGTTATTCCAGGGACAGTGTTTGCTGAAGCAACCTGAGGTCGAGAGCTTTCCTCTTGTGCAGACTGATGATGGAGGAATATAGTCATTTCAGAAAATCTCCAGTTTCTGAGTAACATCATAGCAAACATTAAATTGTTAGCTTAAAGACAAAAAGCAAATACTAAGCAAATAGTACAAAGTGCTGTTGGTGAACCAGGTTTCTCTTTAGTTGTTATGCAACCCTTTACAAGTAAAGAACTTTAGACCCAAGGTAAGTGTTTAAAGAAATGCATTCTCTAATGTGCTATAGTTTATTCCAGTGTACATAACAAAGACATGCTAAAGCCCTATGCTTGGGTGTGTCTGCTCCCTTGACGTATTTACTGTTTTGACGTAACCAACTAGCAGAAATGTAGCCTATTTAGTTTATTGTAGTTGTTTATAAATTAAGCTTACATACCTTCTATATATTCTATATCAACAACGCAGAAATGCTGTCCAAACAACATGCACTGACATGAGAACTAAATAAAAACAAAAACTTGTGGTATTGATACACAAAAATGGCATATGACATTGGCGTGCATATGACACGCATCTACCCTTCAACCCTAATCCTACCCATTATGTAGCATACAGTATACACGTACATTGCTACCATTTTGCTTAGGATTTTTTGGGGCATACTGTAAACGCCATGAGTTTTTGTTTTTATTTTGCGTATATGCATGAGATCGGATTGCTTTCTACACACACACACACACACACATCGGATTCAATAAGATAGTATTCATTTGATTTCAAATAAGCTAGTCTACGCATCCACATACACTATAGCCTAATACTTAAAGTGTGTACCTGCTGAGCATAGAGATCTTATACTGACTAGATAGGCCCTCTGACGCTGCTGTCCATAGGAGTCAACGCGGCCACCATCTTGTGTTGGGGGAAGCTGCGTATCAACGATTAAAATCACCTCCATTTGCTTAATTTTCAACCGATTTTCAAGCCGTTTGGTTTATTATAAATATCAGACATATATTTTTACTTATAAGTAAAATAATTAATTAATCTATGTTCTATCATAAATATGTGATATATCATATAACGTTACAATAC
>JAUCNO010000082.1:1132564-1147209 GCA_032353835.1 Enteromius viviparus | reverse complement strand
TTACATACTAGATACACATCTAGTTACTATGAAAGTACACAGGTACTAGGGACACTTAATATAAAGTGGGACCTAATAAGGTATTCTCCAAATTTTCAACATGCATATCGAGTAGGACATTCAACAGGAACAGCATTAACACAGATAATTGATGATTGTTTAGGACAGATTGCTAGTAATTTAGTAGGAAAAGTATTGTTGGATTTTAGCTCTGCCATTGATGTACTGGACCGTAAATTATTGCTGGAAAAATTTAAATGGTATAAATTTACTTCTCACACTGTGCACTGGTTTAAACGTTATCTGACTAGTAGAAGGCAATGTGTGTTCTACAATGGAAGTTTGTTAGAAGTAAAAGAGTTGCAATGTGGTGTGCCTCAAGGAAGTTAGTCTACGACGATAAAGTCTAGGACCATTGTAATTTTCTATTTTTACTAATGATCTTCCTTTGGTTTTAAAGCAAGCAAGGGCAGTTATGTATGCAGATGATACAACATTACATCTACCGGCGACATTATCTGCTGAGAAAAATCTTAGATGAAGATTTACAATCAGTGGTAAACTTGGTACTAAGATGGTTTTAAGTTTGACTAAAAGTATTATTATTATATGACCAGAAGTATTGTGTTTGGATCAAATTATAAACTTAAATGTAAACCACAATTTGTCTGTAAAGAGTGTGCCTATTGAACAAGTAGAGGAAATTGGAAAAATCTTGGAGTTATTCTTGATAGTAGGTTAAATTGGTCAAAACAGATGGATAATATGGTAACTGTTATGCAAAGAGGTTTATTAGTTATTAAGAGAAGTGTAAAATTTTTGTCACAGTATTGTATCCCTAAAATTGTACAGGCTCTTACTTTTTTAGACTACTGTCCAGTGGTATGGTCGAGTGCATCAATTAAAAACTTACAGATCAGTTCAGAATAGAGCTTGTTGTGTCTATGATGGACCCCAGGAAAAATAGCCACTACTTTGGTAGTGGCTAATGGGGATCCAAATAAATAAATAAAAATGAATAAAACTATTTGATTGAAAAATATGATTAAATACGACTGTCGTGTAATACTATTTTGATTGTTATTATGCTTTATATCATATATAAAAGAATTTATAGCTATGTAAAATTGTATATAAAATAACTTTTACATTAAATATATTTGAACAGACGTCAACCCCTGAGACATAAACCTGAAAATAAAAACACTTCCTGAAGAGAGGGAACTGGTCCTTGTTTACTGAATTTGATAAGTGTAGTTGTCTCGCAAACAAACATCCTGAATTGTGAATCAGGCATCAGTCAATGTCATTCAACAAATAAAATCATTCTGTTGCAATACCCCCCCGAGCCCCCCAAAACCCAGACAGATACATATGAATATGTATTGGCCGTGTGATAATAGAGAAGCAAGGTTTTTCATAAACAGCACTTTTTTTTGAGATTTTTTCCAATACTTGCCTTATTTTAGCCTCCCTATCCATCAATAATACTAGAGCACGTCAGGATCAGATTGCACCTTATTTATGCAGGAAAGTTGTCACAGAATCTTGAGGAGGCATGACAATATCTTTGTGCAAATGTGTGTTTGTACAGTATGTGGGTGTGTGAATGTGGGTAGTATATGCAGCCACAAGCTCAGTCTGTTATGTGGGAGCTGTTTGACAGGGAGGAAAAGAATACCACCACGCACATCCCACTCGCAGACACGCTTTTCTGCACAAACAAGCTCACCTGTTTATTCCAACTTACCTCCACATACCTTCAAAGCTGACATGTATTTTCTGCGGCACCGGAATCACCAAAAGCTTCAAAATAATGATTGTTTTCAAAGAGGTTTCCCTCGAGAAGCTTTATTAGTCAAGAAAGTGAGCGCCCCGCCCTTTAACTCATGCCATTGGCTGAGCCACTGTTGCTGTGCGAGGAAATCTTAAACAAAGCAAGCAATGTTTTGATAAGGCCACAGAGACACAGTGTTTACTCTTTTCAGGGAAATCGCTCCACTAATGGCTTACTTTTAGTCATCTCTGCATATTAAACTGCGATGAGAGTATTTTAACATTGAAAAAATTACACACTTCAGCTTTAATTAACAAGCTGGGCGGTAGTCAAATGTGAGTCCTGCTCATAGCCTTGGCCCCCTTCGGGGAAGATATATCCTTTCTCTGCTTTTCTCTCTAGCTGTAATTTAACCAACGGGGGCACGATCATTGATGCCAAGCAACGTGTCCTTGAATGATAATGAAAAGCCATGAAGCAGATGCAGAAATTCTAGTTTACTCTGTAGGCACCTCAAATATCATAAACACATGCGCACACATTGATTTTCCTTTCCTTCAATACCAAGTAAACAATGATGCATGAAATCATTTGTCGGTTTGTTTTCTCAGCATATGCCTAAAAGCTTTACTTTATCGTCTAACAATGAAGGGGAGAAACAAGCACACAGGCTGCTGACAGTCACGGCCGCCATTTTGCCCTCAACATACGAGTCGGTGTTAACTAGACAGTAAGCTAACAGAGCGCAAGGGAGCAGACCGCACTTCATGCTCCTCACCTGTTTCCGTGACTGTAATTACAGTCTAACCATGTTTTCCCTCTTTGAAGACATTTTACAGGCTCTTCACTGTTTCTTTCAGCAAAGCTCATTCATGCTTCTCCAAGCCAGACACACAGACTAAACTCAGTCTAGGCATCTAGGCACAGTAGGCAGCTGTCACACACACACTGCAGACGAAGCCAGATGAAACAACATCAAGATCATTCTGCTAAGGGTTTATTTGATTCTTCTCAGGCTGTACGCTTGTTGTTTCCTTTTGTGAAGCACCATTATCATGGTATGCCTCGTCAAAATTACGTTAACAGTTGCACACGAGAGAAGTGATCACAGAGGCAGATCTCAGAATTGGGCAATTTTCTGGTAAACATACTGAATAAAAGGCGTGATGCTGCTGGTAAAAGAAGATGAGTCTGTGTTTGCAGCATCGAAGGTGTTATGTGTATGTATGTGTGCATGGGAAAACTACAGTTGCTGGGTTAAGACTCAAAAAAAAAAATGCAAAGAAAGGGTAAGAGAGATGGAAAATAGATTAGAAATGTTGTCTGAAATGCTTTAGCTTCAGAGGGCAGCTGGTGTTCTCTGTGGTTCTTCTACACAGATTCAGAACACATTGCTACTTTTGGAAGAAGTCCCCTGTTTCACTTAGATCTCACAGTAAGCGTGTAGTCAAATGCCTTTGTCTTTTCCATACGGCCCCATAGCTCAGTGGGGATGTGACATAAATGTCAAGACTGTGTTATCTGTGCGAGTGCAGGCACCACTGAGCTCTGGACAGACCCGCCCTGGTTTCTTCTTTTTTCTTGTCCCTATCACCCCTCCCTCTTATACTTCATCGTCCTTTTCTGCAAAACATTTCTGGATATTCTGATTTCTAATGCTAAGTCAATCTCTCTGTGAAAATGACATAATGATGGATGGACACATGGACTTGGTATTATGAGTGCCACATTCAAAATGGGTTGGCATGACATGTCAGGCAGCGACTGTGGTGCCCTGCAGTGTGACATGATCCTTCCAGAACTATTTTAAACATTTTTCTGCTCACTGTATAATAAGATAATGTTGGTTTTATGACTCAGTTTTATTTGAGAGATTGCATTGAATGTTTAAAATATATCTGTCGCACCACAGGAAATACTGTACTTTATAAGTATAAGTATGTATGTTTTTTTTCTAAAGTATAATATACTGCATAATGGGTTCCTTTGACTTTTAATGTTTGAGTTTTTCTTTATTTAATTAAATGTCTTTATAGTCACTTTACGGTCATTTAAATCCTCTAACCTACATTATTGATGCCACCCAGGTCATTATATTTCTATTAATGTTGAACATTCTTCTTCCTTTGCAGGTGTAAAGAGGGTTACCGCGGACTTCGTTGTGACCAGTTTGTCCCAAAGACAGACTCCATCTTATCAGACACAAGTATGTATTTTTCTCACTGTATGTTTTCTTCAAAGGAAAATACGAGGGAATCTTTTTAATATCACGGAATACATGGAAAAATGTTTGGATAAACACAAAGTTATTGAGTTATTTCCATTCCTACTAGCATGAACAAAACAAAGCCCTTCAGCAACAAAATGCTTCATGATACAGCAAACCAAAGATGAGAGAACATAATTTACTTGTTGTTTACTTGCTTTCCAGTCTTAGTTTAGAAGTTTCCTGTCTCTCTAGCATCAGGTGAGTCTCTTAGCCTCCAGGGCTGAGAGTTCTCTGCCGTTTTCTCAGAACCGGGTATTGCTTAAGTAGTTAATTATACCTCTCGCTGTAAGTGCTGAAATTGCCATCACCCTACAATGCCACACTCTCATGAAAATCAGAAAGCATTTGCATATGCTATTTTCTCTATGGGAAAGCTGAAGGATTTTGTTTAGCATGACAGATATAGTGTGTTACCCAGTCGCTCTCATTGTCCTGCTACACGATGTGATTGCAGATTCTAACTAGGCTCAAAGTGCCTATGAAATGTTATCAAGTGACCATTTTTCATGAAGAGTACATTCCCCCTGCCATTACGAAAGTCCCTGAATGAAAGTAATTGCTTTGCTAATTTTAGGTCGATGCTAAAGTCATTAGCGATTTCTGTCCTAGACGAGTGTCTCACAGGTTAAAAAAAGGACAGCGTAGGAAAAGTAGCCAAAGGGTAGCTCATAGTCACTGTCAAAGAGAGATGTTTGCTTTTTCATAGGTTGGTATTGAAGAGATTTGTGAAACCTCACAAAGCCTTGATTCATAAAACCTTCTTCCTGTGACTCAACTTTCCGAGAGCTATTATATCGATATGAAAGGAAGTCAGAGCCAAGGAAGGAGAAAGCGGAGAAAAGAGCTGTCCAGCACACAGATGAATCTGCAGCGAGGCTATTTCTCAGAATGGCTTGCGTAGTATGAATTGTCTAGCTTTTGGGGAGTGATCTTTTACAGTGAGTGAGACAGCTACCTAAACTCCTATTTAGTGCACTTTGAGTTGCTGACCCCACTGAGTGGCTGGAAATAGGATCTTTCTGTAGCCTTTCTGCCAAGGCCCACTCTGTGTCCCTGATGGTTCTCTTTCATAGCAGATTTTTTTTCAATGAGAGCATTCAAATGCCTGCTATCCATCATGCCCTGTGATGGAGCCCTCATCTCTAGCAGTGCCATCATCTTCTTCACGGATACACCTACACAATCCTGCTGGTATTGCCTCCTCCACCCTCCTGTTGACACCGTTTAGCATTAAAGCAATTGTAGGCCAGTGCTGTTGCAAATCTGCTAAATGTAGGTGAAGCTTTCAGCATCTATAATTTTTGTTTTTGGGGTTTTCATAACCTATAGAGATAAGCCAATTAATCCAGATTATGCTCGAATTACAATCCATCCCTGCCACGAAAACAAAAACAACAGGCTTTGGAGAAATGACAGTGCTCAATATTATGTTTTCAATGTATCTTTTTTCCACCCTGTAGAGTTTGTTTTTCCGAGTTTCTAGTTTGAGCTCGAAGTGTATGGCCCAGTGCATCTTTATTCACTTAACCCACCAAATGAGCCACAAATCACCCCCTGGGGGCGGCTTGGCTTTATCTGCCACCTAGTCTTTTGTCCCTTGTGCTTTTCACAATCTATCTCTGCTCAACACAAAAGCACAAATCATCAGTCAACCGTCGTTTTTGTCTTCATATCGACTACAGCATAAGAGATGCTGCAAAAAGCCTTGCTTCTGCTTGGCCCCTGCCTCTGGCATACGAAAACACCACGGGTCAGAAACCCCACTGTTCAATATGAGGAATTCTTCTGCACTGTATGAGAGGAGGTGTTAGAAGACTAGTTCACCCAAAATTGAAACTATTTTCTCACCTTCATGTTATTCTAAAGCTGGATGACTTTTTTTCTTCTACAGAACACAGAGGAAGAAAATTTGTTTTTATGCTCTTTTGGGGCACTGATGTTTTCGAGCTGTAAAAACGATGCATAAAAGTATCTCCAAAAGTGGTCGATATCTACCATGCACTGTATTTAAATTTTTTGTTAAACCAAATTGTAGCCTTTTGCAAAAAAAACATAAGTATTAATGAACAAATTACTGTTTGAAATTGGATCTTTTTAACAAATAGTTTGATATGCTTCAGAAAACTAATCTAAATGAATCTATATTGCTTCATGAAATTTACAAGTTCTGCCTTAATCTGGTTGTGGTGGTTAAAAGCTTACAGGAGGCAAAATGTTCGATGTTTGCTATTGTCTGAGGGCATGAAATATAGCACACCAGCAATATGAAGCACTTTTATGAAAGCTTTTGAAGGTTTAATTCCTTTTATTGCTGTTGCACAAACAGCATAGTCCTCAGAAACAATTTTCGTGAGTAAGTGATCACAAAATATTCATTTTTGTGTGGAATGAGGTTGGTTAGTGAAGCCGTTTCCCAAGCTGTGGATAAACCGGGGATACAGCTGGTGACTCAAGGGAGACGGATTTCACGACTGGCTTGCTCAAGGGACAGCAGCCCCTCTCATTTAGGTATTTATCTCTTGAGCATTAGGCAATGTAAGTAAGCCGCACAAAGGAGCTTTCGCCTATTGCTCCAACTAACGGAAGGATTAAGGATTTGATTCATTTTTGTAGTTCTTCCACTCAGTCTCTGAGCGACTGACGTTGATGCAGTGCGCTGGATCCCATCTCTCTTCCATGGCGTAAATGTCTCCCAAGGGTGACAGGACAACGGATGGAAGGCTGTGGTTTATGGGAGCAGTACATCAGGACCTTGCTGCCAGGATTCGAGGAATGCATGCATATCCATGCTTAATGACTTTGTGTGTGTGGCTCATGACAGCACAGCGATTATGACTGGATGAATGTGGCAGTTATTGTGGGCAATCAGAGGCAGCCGCAGCATGAATGGGCCAAGCAATGCTGGCAGTAGGGATACGACAGAACCGCTGGATCCTCGCCTGGGCCTTTTGTCTCACAGAGCTGTGTTGTGTTTTTTAAAAATCTCACCCGATCCCACAAAACACTGCGAATTCAAAAGGCCCAGAGGAGAGACAGTGTGTTAAAATCTCGGGTAGGAGTATTACCAACAATTCTGCTTACATTAGCATTTAAAACAACCTTTAAGCGATTCCTCATACTTCATTGTGGCTGCGCTATGGTGCGGCTGCCAGTAAACAAGGGCTCTGTCCTTATTCGCCACGAATTTAAATCATAAGCAGGAATTGGCAAACCTACCATTCCCTGCATTCTCATTAAGAACTGCTGCACGACCTCTTCGAGAGAGAAAAAAACAAAAGAAAAATAGACATTTCGGCTCATTATTTTCCCACAGATCACGTTTAAATTGCCGCATGAATATATGCAAAAAGGCGTCGCTGAAAAATTGAGGCTACTGTGTGGCGATTCATCACTTGACAGAAGGTTTTCTGTCACCGTGTTTGATTTCTGTTTTTCCCCCTCTAAATATGTCCACTAAAATAATCTTTCTCGGGCAAGCCGCAGTCTATTTCAAACTTAGACCACCTCTGTCAGAAAAGCAATTAAGTATGAGGGTTTCATTTTAATTTAAATGAGATTATATTACAGTGGCGTGAAAAAGGGGACTGTTCAAATGAAAAGAGCATGAGTGTTCTTCTCTTTATCAGGACCAGCAGTTCTGAGGCTTCAGTGGGATAGAGGAGAGGGAGATAGAGAGAAAGAAAGAGAGAGAGGGAGTGACTGCGTTTAGAAAGGCGAATTTGCTTGTGCCGTGCTCTGCTGGAGAACACTTCCTTAAAGAGGAGTCATATTGGTTGAAGCCTTCGGATGAATTAATAAAAGTTTGCAACTAGAAAAGACAATTATAAGCATCTCCTGGGCATTACAGTAGACAGAGGCATTTCTAAAGTCTGTCTCTGACAAAATCCAGCTTCTCTAGGGGAGCAGCTAACAGGCATTTATGTGCTTTCGATTATAAACTGCTTCACCCTCTTCAGTATCACTGCTGCTTGTATCTTGGGTAATCAAGAGAAAGATATTTTTGTTGCCGAAGCGATGCCGCTATAGAATCTTTTCTCTTTCTGAACAATGAGCCGTTTTAGTTGACACAAAACTCGCTTGTTTTTATTCACGGTTATTATCCGGGTGATTTAATATGTCTTTGTTTGTGGAAATCTGTATGATAACATCACTCTTCTTGTTTCTGTCTTTCTCTCTGTCTGTTTAACCACTTTTCTCTTTTTGTTATTACTCCCTGAAGCAGCAGATGAGCTGGGCATTGAGTTTATGGGTAAGGAAATGTGTTTTTTTTATTATCTCTTTAAACCATTTTCTTTTCTACCCCTTTAACATGTGCACGGAAGTACTAGATATGAAATTATTTAAAGTTTGGGATCAGTAAGCGTTTTAATGTTTTTTTTAAAGTCTCTTATGCTCATCCAGGCTGTATTTATTTGTGCATTTGAATTATTATTATGTGAAGTACTGTTTTAATTTGTAATATTAGTTTCTCATTTTAATATACATTTAAATACCATTTCGTTTTTTTTAACCCCAAGCTTTAGAATAGTAGTATATATTGTTATTTTTAACATTTTATTTATTAAAGAATCCTGAAAAAATATTACAGATCCTAAAAATTATTAAGCAGCACAACTGTTTCCAACACTGATTATAAATCAGTATATAAGGATGATTTCTGAAGGATCATGTGACACTCAAGACTCATAGGAATAAATGTTTTTTTTCTGTACTTTTAATAAAATAGATAGTCTAGATAAGCATACAAAACGCCTTTTAAAACATTAATGGGAGTGTATGTATATTTTTGTCATTTATTTTTAATAATTTCATTTTTATATCGTTCACTGTTCATTTTTCATGTAATTTTAAATATTTTATGACCACATTTAAATTGAGAGACTTGTCAGTTGAGATGCATTTGTCACACTGCAGAACCATTTTTAATGGTTCAAAAAAATTTACATTTAAAAAATCCTCTTATGAATTTCTATATATTTAAAAGTAGCATCTTGAAAATAAACACCCACAGATTTCTCCTCTCATTCTTGACAGGCATTAATGTATACAAACACACATAATGCTCTCTGTTCCTCACAGAAGCCTAATGTTCTTGAGTTTCCATGGAAACAGAGCAAAAGAAATGTATTGTAAAGGCACAGGGCAGCATCTGTATGGGCGATGTGGTCTCTGTGGCTTGTGTGCATATATGTGTGCCTGCTGGCACTCGTCTGCACATGATGCTATGTATGTCGCTGTTAATTACTGCGAAGCCCAGAGGTGTGCACCTTGCTTAGGTTGCATGTTGCATAGCAAGTCCCTGGGGATGAGAAATATCACACAGCCCAGGGCTAAATAGATGCCTTTACCCTGACAAACCACAGACTTAAAGCAGTGTCAACAAACAGGAGCCCAAAAACAGCTGTGAAAATGGATTTTCCACAGGCTTTTTCCCTTTCTGTATCCACACACCCTGCCCTGCCATCCTTTCTCATGTGCCTGACAACTGAAAGCATTTCTTTAAGTGAACGAGTGAATCCTGTGAAGTTTTCCATTAGTCGTGCTTCACACGCTCGCCTCAAGATTTCCTCAAAAACTGTCAGAGAAGGAGAGATAGTTAAAGTGGAACTGATATGCATTTCTGCTTCTCGGAAATGACTGCCTCAGTGATTTTAATCTGGATGCTGAGCGAGTCCCGTTGTGGCCATTAGAGAGCGTTTTCCATGAGACGGGAGTGGAGGGGGTGTTGAGTGCACGTGTGCATGAATGGTCAGCTCTGTGCATTTGTGGCATGAGAGAGCGTTTCAGTCACGGGTTTGTGTTTGTAAGGGAGTCTAGCCATCTGCTCGCAGAGACCTTCCACCAAACCAGGGCTCAGTGTCCTGTGAGGACCGGTCTTTTGGTCCCTGCTGGGCCACTAGCTGTTCTTGGTTTTCCACAGACACATGATGCTAGACCGTTTTGGACTGACACAAAGACGGATCCGTGTAGGTTATTTAATGATTCTGGTGTAGTAGAAATAGCTTTGAAGAACAAAGCTCAGACACACATTCTTTTGAACACCTTTACAATCGATTGAACGGCAGGATATGAGTCATACAGCAAATCTCAGCACCATGTTCTGACATCTAGTGGTCTTCCTAGCCTTCCTAGATGAGTAATAATTGTGATTTACTGTTTATATGAATTGAGAAAGCTTTATAAATTCCAATCAATGAAAGTGTACAACACAGAATGTAAATTTTGGACCGATACAGCAAAAGTAGGTCAGTACACTTGAATCAAAATAAGATTATAGACCTGTGAATATGTCAGAAAAATATTATTTAAATACAAATGTTCTGCATATCTCTGTATGTTTAAATGGCACAGATGCTTGGTTTTGTTTACGCCTGCATGACGCTCACAGGGTCTTCATTTTCTGCCACCTCAATATATGAGTACATGAACACATAAACATAATCCCTAGAGCTGCTCTGAATCACACCGATAGCATTTTACAATTTCTTTTGAGTAAAACTATCGTCATATCACATTCACAGCAACCTGTCAAAATAAAAGTTTGGATTAGCTTGAAGACACTGTGACAGAAGATATTAATTAATATAATAAAAACACTACTAATAATACAGTTATAATTTAAAAATAATTTTTAAAGGAATATTTACCAGAAAAAAACACACATTTATTTAGCAGAAAAATATAAATACACTACAGATGATTTTTGGAGAGAAAAAAAAACACTTTTTATTTCCTAAAGTCAGTTAATTAGATATGCTTTTGCTAATGAACATAAAAAACACTGAAATGATCCAATTAAATTGAATCTAGAAGATTAATGGAATACTGAATTTGAGGGGAAAGCATATTTAATAGGGTCTAAAGAATTAAAATGGAAAAATGTATTCCAGAAGTATTTAAATGGAAAAAAAATAATTTAGAAAATAAATAAAAAAGAATTTTATATGGCCTATCATTAGGCCGATTCTTTCTTCAAGCGTATTTCAAGCCTGCCTGACCTCCGACACATATGAATGTCTAGCTGACAGCTCCCCGCATGTTTCTCTGCTTTCTGTCCCTGGTCATTAAATTAAATGTGATTGCGTGCACATGCTTGCATTGTAGTTAATTGATAGAACTAGCAGATTAGTTTTAGGACGGTCGCTTTCCAATCATCTTTAAAGATTCATATTATACATTTCGCACAGGGAATATTTCCATTAGTGTGACACTGAAATTTTTTTTAACCTCTAAGAGCCAATTAGCTACAAAAGATTCTTTTGTTCAATCAAGATTGGCACAATGATGACTGTGAAAAAAGTCTGAAGATGAGTGTGTGCTGTCTTGTCTGTCTTTTCAGAGAGTGCAGAAACCTATCAGAGACAGATATTGTCCATCTTCAGCATAGCCATGGGGATCAGCCTGCTGGGAGTGGCTTGCATGGCTCTTTACTGCAAAAACAAGTGAGTCCAAATCATCATTTGAAACTGGAATGGCATTGTTTCAACATAACAATTTGCAATGTATTTGTTTTTGAAGGTAATATAAATAATAAAATATAAAAAGAACATTACAAATTGACTGCAATTTGTATATACAATGGCTAAGGCCTCTTGAAATTCTTAAAAGTGAAGTAATTGTTTAGTAGTTTGGTATAATATTTTATTATTTCCTAGAGAATAAATATTTTAACAAAACGTCTTCACTGCTTTTCAATATTTAAAAAGCTGTTTTCTGTACAATCAGTCATGTGTCAAGGTCTCACAAAATAATGAATCCTTTTAACATTTTTGTGACAAGGTTAGGTTAGTTTGTAAAAAATCATGATGCAACTCCCAAAAAACATTATCCTCCGGTTTCAAAGACAAGGCCTAAAATGCAAGTCTGGGCTGACAAATGTAACTGGAAAACGTGCATTGGCTGTTCCTAAAATAAGTCAGTTCTGTGGGTTTGTCTCAAGATGCATATTAGTAATGTTTTTATCTAAAGCACATTTATAAAAGTTAACTGAATGTCCTAATTGATCTATGGCCTAACCCTGGTGTAATCTAAGCCCTGTCTGTGAAACTAGGCCGATGTTTATTTTTTAATTAATAATTAATAATATGTGTTGTAAGAAAAAAAATGTGAAACCATTGTGCACACAAAAAGGACTGTTTTTTTTTTTAAATCATATAAACCCATGAATAAAAAAACTAATTTCTAGGAACCTGTCACAAACTAAACTAGATTTTAAAAGATTTTTTGCTTTTCTTTTATGCTTCACTGAACTAAGTCTCAATACAGCAAATTACATTTTGTGATTTAAAAATGTATTAACACTTTGCAGGAGACAAAGAGAGAAGCATCGAGCCCATCTGACTGAAATTCGCAACTTAAGGGACTGTACTGTCAACGCCTCGGGTCTCATGTCTAAATCCAGCCCCCGACTCGAGAGCGCCCTCCAGCTTCAGAAGGTGATGTCTCGCAGCTGCTGTTTGCTTATGTTCCAGAGAGCAAATCTGTATGAAGTCCACAGTGCTGACAGTGCACATAATGATCGCTTGTCCAAAAAAATGTGTGAATACCAAATGTATACTTGTACAGTCGGAAATCAAGCCACCTACATGTGCTGTTAAGGGGATTCATATCAAGTCCCCTGTGCATAACAGTCACCAGTAATGAATACAATTGGCCAGCAGGAAGTAGGAGGAATGATGCCCTCCGTGGCTTTACTGCTTTCCCACCTGCTCCGAAGATCCCTCAAGCTGACAGAAATAACACTGCATGCAGCTCGGGGAGTAAACACTGCATCTATCTGATGCAACAGTCAAAGGCAGCCAGCCACCAAGCTGATGAAGAACTGGATGAATAGAGTTACATTATCCAAACTGGAAGATCAATCTCTCTCTGCTGCCACTTGGCGGTTTATTCTCATCCCATACACAAATGTTGACGCTCACATTCCCTTGTGTACCATCAGCTCCAATGAGAGTGAGGAGCCGGGCTTAAATTATTCCCAACGGTTTGCATCTACATTTCCCTGCTCAAGTCATCTATATGAAAATGCATATAGTGCGTAAATGACACTGGGTGCAGCATTTCAGATGAGTGTCACTCTTGCTAATCCAAGCATGCACAGCAAACCCTTAATTGGACCCCTTATATAATCGTCACCAAAATCTGCTGAGCCAGTAGCAGACGACGATAAAAGTAATAAAAAAGTAAAACAGGCTGAGAGGGGGAGCTCCAATCTTTTGTTCCGACTTCACTTGAATTTTGCATGTTTCACCCCTCCTTCAAAAAGTCTTTTTTTTTTTACAATTACAGTGGCTGTTCTGCTTCTCTTCCTCTGAGTTTTCTCACCCTGCCGAAGCGATGAAAGGGTGGTCAGAAATCATCCAATTTTCTTGTTGGAGAGACGAACAATGCTAACAGGTCCCCAAGGAAGTAGCAGTGTTAGAAAGACATGCTTTTCAGCTGTAAGGCCCCAAACTAGTTTAGAGTCAAACTCAATCGTTTTAATGATGTTCCACAAGACAGGCACAGGGAGGGCGATTTCACTAACTGGAATAACTGCATTATCGACTGTCTTTTCCAGCTCTGGCGACACTGGGAGGGGGCTCGGGATACTTATTGCAGGCCACCCTTGGTTGTTGTAAGATAATGGCTTTAATTTTAAGAGGGGACTTTTAGGAATTAATTAATGTAATCTTGTTGGAGATTAATTCCTGACTGGGGAAGTCGAAAGGTAGAATAATCAGAGTGTGTCTTGCTTAATCTGCAGTTTAAATGTAAAGTCTAATTAAAGTGGCTTTCTCTCACTGAGGGGCCTGTATATCGCAGACTGAACATTTCCATACGGCTCTCTTCAGAGTTCACAATCCCTTCGTTTTATCTTTAGCCTGTGTGTGTGTTTATATTTATCTGTTTGTACAAGTGAGATAAAAGTATGTCATTTACAGCCGGTTGTGTCCACAGCACTTCATAAAATAGCTTGCGGCAGCGATGTATGTAATACAGAGGAAGCATCTCTAATTTCTAAACAAGAGTTGTCACTTTGTTAGTGTGTGTTGTAACGAGTGGCAATCCGATGCTGGAATTAGATTTTAATGTTTTGCTGAGTGGTTGCTGCGGTTGTCAGGCACTGGAGGAAAGTGACAGTGTTCGCATGGCTCCCAGATGCACACAGCTCGCTATCCGTTCTAGTTAAGTCACAAAACAAAATCAAACAAATGTGTTCCCATTACTGTTCAAAAGTGAAAGGAAGAGTGAATATTTTTATTCAGTGAGAAAGCATTAAATTGATCAAATGTGACAGTGAAGACATTAATAATGGCACGGAAGATTTATATTTTAAGTCGATTCTTTTCCTTTGAGCTTTCTTTTCAGCAAAGAATCTAAAAAAAATGTGTCAGGTTTCCACCAAAATATTAAGTAGCTAGTAAAACTGTTTCAACCGTAAAGATGATAAGAAATGTTTCTTGAGCACCAAATCAGCATATTAGAATGATATCTAAAGTATTGTGTGACACTGAAGTCTGGATTAAAAGTTCAGCTTTGCTTTAAAGGAACACTCCACTTTTTTTGGAAATAGGCTCATTTTCCAACATCCCTAGAGTAATACAGATGTGTTTTACC
>JAUCNO010000082.1:1094864-1106652 GCA_032353835.1 Enteromius viviparus | reverse complement strand
ATATACTGTATATATATTACTAAATATGTAATTTGTTCTCTGTCATTATCTCAGTGCTTGTGTTTTAGGTAAACATAAGCAATATCTATAGAAAAATAAATAAGCAAATGTGTGCAACCTCGACTACTGAGACAAAGTGATGTTAAAAAGTCTTCATCTCATGGGTTGCAATTAAAATTCAGTTCAAATCAATAAATTATAAAATACACCTCACAAACATTAATGTTAAGGGCACTATCACAACTGTCACGCCCAGCTGGAGCTGCCAGCTAAAGACTGTTGATGCACTCCAGATCTCTATAAACTCTATGTGTTTTTGTGTCTGTTTTATTATCCGGACTCCATTTCCCAGAATGCACCTCTCCCCCACAGCTGTTGCTAGTTAGGTTCTATCGTTCAATCAGTAGCACCTGTATAAATACTGGTCTGTTTGTCTGTCTAGTCATGGTTCATTTTCACTGTCACCCCAGCTCTAGCCTGTCATTTGTATTTCTGTCTGTTTCTCTGTTTGGATTTACTCGATGCCAACCTTTTGCTGTTTCACGGATCTTTGCCTTGCCTTCCCCTTTGGACTCTGATTATACGCTATATGACCATAGCTTTGGACTAAGTTTATTATCTTGTCTCTGCCTACATGGTTACTGTCTGCCGTTGTTTACAGTTTTTGCCTATTGCTTACACACAAAAAGCGAATGCTTTCATAATAATGTCACTAAAACATATTTCTAGAAATGACCATAGCTTACACCAAAGCCTCAATACCTAAACTTTTTGTATCTTATCTTAAACACAGCTTTAAGCTATGATTACAGTATAATCATAGCTTAAACACATTTTCAACTTTGCACTTTGTTTACAATTCTGTAACACACTTATTGCGAAACACTAAAGACGTTTTCTTACATTAGACACTTTGCTCAAAAACTAAATCACCTGTTATCATTGGTAAAACACTCAAAATTCAAAATGCAAAACTCATCTGGCAATTGTAAACACATACACTCCTAAAATCACATGCACAAAAAAACAGAGCATCAATTGGTCTGAGCCTTAGCACAACAAATAGATCTCAGGAAAGACATTCTGAAAACTCTGCTAGCATGGAGGCATTGAGAGTTAGAGTAAGAGGACAAAGAGCGAGAGAAGTCAGACTGAGGACCAGTGTAGAGACGTGTGTCAGATGACATCGGGGCTACTCTGGTGGACCATGTCATAAATCATGGCCTGTCCATGCAAAGAGTCCACCCTAACCTCAGTCGATACACAGTAGCATTGATAGTAAGGACATTCTGACTGAAGAACAGCTACTGTACATCTTCAACTTCAGTTTCTTCTCCAGACTGTACCTACTGTATGCTTCCCATGATTATGTGTCATATTACAGTATTACTGTACTAACTGTACTATTCAAAAATGTGTAGTGCTGTGAAGTACACAGTATGTAAAACAATACCAGTGTTATGTTACAGTACTATGTACAGGTGTGAAAATACAGACCCAAATAGAAGGTGGGATCCATAAACCCCCTTCTGCCACCCACCACACACATACACACACACACACACACACAAAACAAGTACATGTTTTCCCCCCAATAGCTATTTATCCTTTTTTTTTTTTTTGCTAAATTTGATGATTTGTGCTAACATTTTTCTTATTTCTGTAAGAATGTTTGTTTTTTGATTACTGCAGAAATTCTAATTTTAGAGAAGACTGAGTCTGAGCAAATGACAATAAAACTAGAAATACAAAGACTGCAGTGTGTTGCTGCTGATATGAAAGAGTAATTCAGATGGTGCTTGTGTGTATGGTTTTGTTGCAAGAATTTGATTTTTATAAAGGAGTGTTAAGTTTTGATTGCAGGGTTTCATTTTGGCATAGAAGTGAGTCGTTAATCTCCAAGTGCTATGTCTGATTGTTTTGTGTGTAGAGTTTTGACATAATGGGCCAAATTTTGCTAAAAGTGTGTAAACAAAACTGTAAGACTGTCTGTTTACCCTGAACCTGAATAAACCCTTTTTGCATATGAACGACGTTTCACGTCCTCATTCGTGACAACAACCTTCCCAGCAGTCACGTAAAAATACTTATCAGTGTCAGAGTTTCTCCCTTTGACTATTTTCCTGCTCTGATCAGTAGATGACAGGAACAGGATGTTAAATTTATGTTGACAGACTTTTTTTGGTGCAGTTGTGAATCGATTGAAATTTTTAATTGAATTAATGACATCATGTGCTGATAAGTTAATCAAATTAATTGGATGAATCAACGATCACAGAGAAAATCACCCAAATGAAGGCAATTCAAATACACAATGAGGTATATAAACATCACAAAAAATGCTTTAAAATATTTTTTATATCTAGTGAATATTTTCACACATTTTTCAAAAGTATTTAGCACAAAATATATGTTAAATTGTAACTTTTTCACCTTTTGCCCAAATATAACTTGACAAGCCGCAAATAAAGCTGCCTGTCTATATGCTGGTTTCACCAAGGCACAGCTGGCACTGATGACAGACTCTGACAGAGGCTTCCTCAAGAGAATGACCTGCAGAAGGCAAAAGGGGACGCATCCTGTGAGGTGCTGAGGAGAAAAGCAGCAGGGTGTTTCTGCGACACCAAAAAACTGATTCACACACTGTGAAATGAAGGTTTAGTTTCAGACACTTACTGCCTCCATCATATTATGTAGAAATGAGGCATGTGTGACCTTTGCAGTGTAAATGAGATCTGAATACGGAATTAGAGGCATCAAGCCAAGCACAGTAGGACTGCTGCGTATGTGTATATGATTACCTCCCGTGTCTTCTCTCTTTCTGCTTCATCCCCAGGTCAAATTGACATGCCATGTCAGCCTGTCTGTGTCACTATTGTCTCTCATTTTCCTCCACTTTCATTTCCTGAGCCGTGTGAGCTGTTCTCATTACCACTCACAGGAAGAGTCTACAGGATGGTGCTCGGGTCGGTTGGACCAAGTAATTATATTTTGAGAGGGAGGCAAGGGCACAGATTTACTACTGGTGATATGTTACACCGCCCCACTGTACTTCCACTGAAAAACAGTGGCCTCTAGTGGAAATTACAGATAGCCACAATCCCCCAGTTCCTAGCAGTGGCAGACAGCTGTCAATGCAGGTCTCTTCTGCTACATCCTTCACTTTATTTTTTACACTCAAGCCTGCATTACTCGGTGACAGTAAAGATCAAACAAGTTCACCATATGTCGCTGGGGTGCATTAAATAAACACCAAGTATCAATCTTGCACAGCGATCAAATGGAGTAAATAATCATTATTTAATGGGCTCGCATGGAAACCTGCTCCTCCCAGTCCTCTACTGTCTATAAGGGCCAATTTGGCTTGAAAGGTCATCAAATGAAGATGAAAAGTGCTGGTGTTTTATTAAGCAGCTCTGACATAAACATCTAAAACACATCTTTGATAATGTTGTGTACTGCAGTAGTGATTTTAAAAGCCACTGCTTTCCGCATAATGGAAGTGAGGACCTCTCAGGTCGCAAGTCTGCAGGGATGAGCGGAAAGCCGCGGCGAGTTTGAAAGGAAAGTAAACATGCGGAGTGCTGGCTGCGCGGTGCGAAAGGCTAAATGACATAATTAGTCTCGATCTTTCGCCCAAATTCGCCCACCATGAATTAGCTGCGTTAGTGTAAACACTGAGCTTTGGACAGGCATGACAAGGTTTTGTTTTTGATTAATTGTATTTGATAACGAGTCTCACTGTTAGACATGATTAGCTATTACATCAATGGCGTAATTAGCATTTGTGTTGGAGTTCTCCCATGAACGCACGCAGGAGCCTCTTTGACAGGTTTCAGCGGATGTGAAAATATTACCGCTCTAGTGTTTTTGGATGTCAAATTTCCCTAAAACGTTTCAGTTTGACAATTACCAAACGCATTAATATGTTCATATTCTTTCTTTCTCTCTTCCGCTCATTCTTTATTCTGTTTCCCTCGCTCTTGCTCCCTGTTCCCTTTGGCTAATAGTGACCAGGATGAATAAGTGTCACTAGAATAATCGTCAGGAGAGAGAAGAGTAATTACGAGGTCAGGAGGGTTTTATGCAGAACATGAAAAGCCCCTTGTAGAAATCAGAGTCCAAAGGGTGGCAAGGGACAAGAGGTGAAGAGAGACATGAAGATGAAAATACTGACGTCAGAAAGTCAATTACATTACACAGAACCAGTGATGGGGAAGCTGCTTTGACAATGGAGCGTATAACGTCTCATTTAGGCAAATAAACTGCACGATGTGGCACATAAAGGCCAGGGCACATTCAATCAAAGCTTTCAGATTATTTGCATTAATAGTGGCAAAATGGTAACATCTGTTGTCTACATCAATTTGAGCGTTTATTTTAAACAAATCCTCATATCTTTTTGCCTGTAACAAATCTGCTTGGCTCTCAAGAGTCACAATAGCTATTTTCAGAAATGCAGCTTGCAGAACGATTAGCAGTGTTTATTAATGTCACATTTGTGGTTTGTATTGAAGAAAAAGTAAACATAAAATGCTCAAACAAACGTTTTAGCTGTGCTGCCATTCTGAATTGCATGTAGAACAGGATGCAACAAAAGAAAGTTTAACATCTCTTCAATCACATTGTGAGTGCGTCTTTGACTGCTTGCTGATTTGTTATTATGTGTATCATATCTGGCAGTTTTTCAGTGAAAATTGTTTCTACGTACATCAATTTTATTCAGTCTATTTTGCAAAGATTCACCAATTGGTAGACTTTTAGTCTCGCACACTGGGGGGGCAATATCTTTTAAATACATAGCAATCAAACTTACATAATGATCAGGCGCAATCATATCAGTATTTATCCAGCGCAGGTTGTCAATTAAGCTGACATCATTAAACAGCATGTGACCAAATAAATGTAGATTAAACGTAACCAATAAAACTAGAAAATGAGACCTTGTAAATTATACTTCAAACCAATAATTATAAGGTGAACCAAAGGCCCTTTAAGGCATTATTGTTTTCTCAAGGACTACCTGGTGTCCAGGGTTAAAAGAAGGGGGTGTGGGTGGGTTAACACCATCTGCTAGTGCAGAGCTATGGCAATATGAGTCGCAGATGTAAGATTACACCATGAAAAGGTAGGGAGAAAGGGACAGGTCAGATAACATGCCCACACACACAAACACATATACCAATTCATCCTAAATGTACATGTTGAGTCTCTATTAAAATTATAATTACATATAAATTCTTCTCTAGTAATAAAATGTATGTTTCATAATTTTTATTATAACCTGCCAAAGAGCTGAACAAAACATTTCAAGCTGTCACACACAGGTAGAGTGTCAGACACACCTGGTCTGTAGGGTCACTGCAGGAGACAGATAGAGGGGGGAGAGGGTGAAATTAAACCCCATAAAGGATCTAAACGCAAGAACAAAGCACCATTGCAGCACACGAAAAGTGGAGAGAAAGAGACCATACTTGAGTCAAGATTAAAGGTAGGCGTGCAGTTGTGAGCAACACTTGTTGAACAGAGAGGTATATAAAATCGAGGTTGAAAGAAAGTAGAGAGCTCACACCCTCAAAAAGAGCTTCGGGTCAGCTTTGCATTACACCGAACACACCTTGGGCCTTCCTCAGCCGGTGAAGATTGATCCTGAGAGACAGACAGACACTTGGACTCGCAGTCTGAGGTGACTACAGACAAAGGTCAAAGGAGTCGAGAGAGACATATACCTGGCAGGCTGTCAGGATGATGCAGCAGATTCTTCAGGATATGTATATTGAGCCTGACCTCTTGGCTGAACTCAACGAAGAGCAGAAACAGATCCTCTTCTACAAGATTCGGGAGGAGCAGGTGCGACGCTGGAATGAGAGAGAGAGAAGAGATCCAAGCCATGTTGTGAAAAAGAAAAGTGAGTCCAGGGTTCATTATGTACCTTTATTTCATAACGTCTACAAATGGAACATGAGCGTTTTTAATAAAAAGTGGATACAAGTATTTTGACATTCAAGCCACTCTTAAAAATGTATGTCTTTGTGGGGGATAATTGATAAATCAAGTGGCATTTATTAAAGAAACAGTTTTAAAACAATTCTTAGTCCAGAGAAAAGATTTAGCACTATTTGGATTTATTTGGTCATTATTAGTAATTCATAATTATGCTATGAAAGTTATGATGCAATGAATGATTACATATGCATTATGTCCTGTAATGTTCTTTGCTATTACTATTCAAAGTTTGCATCCACCAGAGCTGCATTTATTTGAAAAATATAGTTGAAATATGATTACTACTAAACTCTTTTTTTAATATTGTATAAATTGTATTTATTCTTGTGGTAGCAAAGCTGAATTTGTAAGAGCCATTACTCAAAGTCTTTTCATCTTTCATCTTTAATATGCTGATTTGGTGCTGGAGAATTATTAGCAGTTCAATAACAGAAATATTTTGCTATTGTCATTTTAGAGCAGTTTAAAGCTTCCTGGCTGAATAAAGGTATTAATTTATTTCGATCATCATGAGAAGTATTTCAAGTTAGTATTTTAAAAGTTCAAATTATTTTGCCCTTTAAAGTAGTCATTAAATCTTCATAGATTGTGTTGTGAGGTCAAAGAGTGTCATTTTGTTCCATTAGCATCACCAAATGAAAAATGCAGAAATAAAGATTCTACCTCCCTTGTTTTGACAAACAGATTCCACCTCAATATCCACAGAACCACAGAAATGTTGCTGTTGTAGGTCTGGTACAGAACCACAGTTTTTCTCAGAAAATCAATCAAAAAAATTATTATTGTCTCTGCATACTAAGTGGTGTAGGAGACAGTTTATCTGCAAAACCACACACTTCAACTTTAAGGCAGGAGTGCAAATGAGCAGGATTAAGTTTGCATCATATTGCAAGAGCAATCGCACTACATCAAAGGGCCTTACTGATTGTGTCTGTGAGCTGACAGTTAATGTCCCCTTGTTTTCAAAAGTTCTTACATTATCTTGTTCAGTTGTCATGTTCCTGCAGCGTACAAAGGATCCCGGTAGGATAATCTCTTCTAGCTTTGTCGCACCGTCTCTGTTATTTTGTCTTTATCTTATCTGACTACGGTCTGATGGGTCTGGAAAGGGGAGGAAATGTGTTTTATTCATATTTGCTGTCTCTTCCCAGGCCACTTCAGAGGCATTCAGTGGCTTCTGGGGTCGGATGGAGAGGTGTGGGTATGGGTAATGGGGGAGGCCCCGGGGGACAAGCCCTTTGAAGACGTTGTGGAAGAACTGATGGAGGAGAGAGCCAGGAAGCAGGCCCAGCGAGAGGCACAGGAACTCCGGTGAGAGAACCATGGGACAGGGTCAAGGGATAGGAGCAGTGGGACATTGTGGGGCGAGTGAAGATTGACAGATGTGATTCAGCTAAAAATTTGAGAAAGAGAGATAGCAGGCAGGGGCGGGGGGGTGCAGGGTAATAATGATAGAAGTATAGAGGGATGGAAAGTGCATCACTCAACCCCTGCTGAATTTCCTGAGGCGTGTGAAGGAGGCAGAGATTGAAAAGAAGTTTCGAGATGCCATGGCGAAGGAAAAGGCTCGCTTCGTGGCAGAAAAATGGAAGGAGGAGACGGATGACAGAAAGGCAGCCAAGCAAGAAGAAGAGGAAGATCGCATTAGAGAGGAACTGAAGGTGGGTTTGGCTGGAATTTGTTCCTTTGAGTATATGACAAAAACACAGAATATTTTATGCATTTTTATGAAAGGGTAACACAGTTCTAAACAAAACATCAAATGCTGCGTCATGCCTCGTGTTCCATCAGATATTAAAGCCAAGTGGATTTTAAAACTACACTTGTCCTCATTAAAAGTTTTACAAATAAAGAAAACGAATAGTGCTTTCGAAAACTTGATTTTCTAAAAACCTTTGCTTGAGGCTAATCCACGCATTATAAGACATCTGTCTAACTAGCCAGCGCGGGAAAAAATTACAAAACAACAAAAAATAAGAGTATATACACTACAACTAAACCATTTTAATTTGAAATTAAATAATATATAAATGCATCTTATTTCAGCTAGTCTCAAAACATTTCTAATTTTTGCTTAGTTTACCTTGATGTACTAAAATAGCTAAAAACTGATTTAAAAATAAATAAAAACTATACATAAAAATGTATACAAATGACAAAACACCACAAAATAAAAAATAAAGCTCAGTTATATAAAAAACTATTTGTATTAAAAAATGGTCTAAAAGTTATATACTATAGCAGTCATTTCTACTAAAACAACACGTTGGTCTCATTAACATGTCTTAAAAATACAGAAATTACTAATGACTATTTTATTTTTTCATACGTGACTGCTACTCATTGTAACTACCTTTTATAACAAATGTATGACCCCTTAAAAAAATAGCATGCCAATCGTGATCTCAGTGGCTCAGTTGTGACAACATTTATTCTTCAACCAGGCCTTTAATTATAGTCTTATAATAGAGATTGAGGTTAATTAGGCTTAATTACTACGTGTTCCATGTTCAGAAAATGAATTATTTAAAAGTTGGCAACCTCCCAGAATGTAGATAGTGATCTCTGAGACACAAGGCCAACATTTGTACACCTGATCTATAATAGAGTTGAAAGCACTGATGTTTGGGTTAATGACATTGTCCACCAAATTAATAATTTATATTCAAAACTTAATGACACCGAAAACGAGAAAACTAAAACAAGGCGGTGTGAAACTTCTGTGCCTTTGTGTTAGCTAGAGCTGATTCTTTCTCCTTTTTCACAGAAATATAAAGAGGAAGAGAGACAGAGAGGCGAGGAAGAAATCCGCCAAACGGAGGAAAGGAGAGCAAAGGAGTTGTACATCTCTCTGAAGCAGGAGGAAAAGAGGAGCGAGAGAGATGACAAAGAATGGCAGGAACAATGTGAGAGAACAAACGGAATGGGAAAGAAAATGGGTAGTTTGGCTGCTTTAATACAAAGTAGCTTATTTCTATTCAAATTCCTCTCCGCTTCCCACAGTGCGACGCTCCAAGGCGGCGGATGAGGAGATGAAGTGCAAGGCACGGCGGGCTAGAGATGAATACAAGCACCAGTCTCTGCGGGCTATCGAGAAGGGCTTGGTGGCTGGACTCAGCGGCTTGTTCCATAAGACACATCTGAACGGATCAGGTCACAACCGAAAGCACGGCCCAGGCCCTGAACAACTGACCCCTCCAGCTGAGGCCAGCCATTCACCTGCAGCTAGTTCTGGTCAACTTACCTCAGGCCATTACAGGCATAGACAACACCAACGTTACAGCAGTCCAGTCACACAGTCGCTCGCGGAATGGTAAAATCAATAACCAAATCAATAATAAATGATCTCGACCATATCCCATTTATTTTTTGCGAGCTTGTATTGGAAAAAGAAGTTAATACAGAGGAAATTACATTTCAGTGCTAACTAAACACAATACTATCTTCCACTGTTTTTCAGCCCAGTCTGGATTCGTCCGCCCAGGCCCAACTCTCGTGAATCCATCATGCGGTGGTTTAAAGAGGAGCAGAGGCCAAGACGAGCAGGATATGAGCGAAGTAGCAATGCCATCGCACTCTGGTTCCATGGTAAAGAGGGCTAGAATGTTCCTTTTTACAGTTTACATCAGAGCTTTATTACAAGCGTAATGCTTTGACCGTTTGACCTTCACACAACGAGCAGATAGCATCACGGTAGGATGATTTCACAAGATTGCATTAAAATTTAAATGAACACAAACTATGAAAGCAAAGGACACATCACATGGGGGTTGACATTTAGCGGAGTAAAATGAAGCAACACATAAACAATGACAATTTCAGAAAAATAATTAGCAAATAAATGTCGGAGAACAGCAAAGCGAATGACAAATTCTTTGAAAATATAAAAACATCTTAGTTTGGGGTCAGTAAGTTTAAAGCACTTTCAGGTAGGAAAAATTACAAGCATAGCTGGAAAGAAAGAAAAAGACATGAAGATTGCAAAAGATTGCAAAGACACATCATGAAAACTGTCCCTTAACCATTGACTGCACTTCAAAAGGTCAGCGGCAAGCGGGGTCAGTTTAAGTTGGAGTTGAAATTGTTTGAACTTCAAGTAACACATTACAGCGCTTGACCGGTGCTAGGGTACCACCGATACACTCCAAAGAGTTCATTGCAATGGGGGCGACATTGACAGGAGTCACAAAAAAAAAACACTTTGATGTATTTTTTAGAAATGAACTCAGAAGTCACAGTTTCATGGGAGCGGGCAGTAGTTTAGTGGTTGCATTGAAGAAAAGCCATCGATTAAATGAAATAATAATGAAAGAGACGCAGACAGAAAAACTCAATAATTGACTTCTTGTGCCAGAATGATTGGAGCTGCATTGTGTGGCCTCTGATTAGACAATGATAAGATTAACAACCATCTGAGTGACGCCATTTGACCAGGAAACACAAGAGCACTTGCAAGCATCACTTTAAGATCAGAGCACAACAACTGCACTTCCAGCCGCACTCTCACTCAATCTCTCTCCATATCTGCCTCTTGCTGTCTCTCACTTTGCCTCATCTCATCTCCGGCTCTCCATCTGTCTTTCTCACTGTCACTCGTCTCCTGCCTCTGCAGGAATAATATCACGGCAGGAGTCAGAGGCTTTGCTAGCGAATGCGGCAGAGGGGTGTTTCTTGGTCAGAGTGAGTGAGAGGATCTGGGGCTACACCCTGTCCTACCGCACCACCTCAGGCTTTAAGCACTTCCTCATTGACGCATCGGGTGACTTTTACGGCTTCCTGGGTGTAGACCAGAACCGTCATGCCACTTTAGCTGACCTCATCGACTTCCATAAGGTAAGCTGGAACTACAGACTGGTACTACTGTCGTGGCGTGACAGAAACATGCTCACGAGGCGAGTGCAGACCCCATGGGGCAATAGGAATATGGATGTGGCGAGCACACCTGTCCTTCCATCTGTGCGTTTGATGCAGAGGATTGATAGCGTTGCTCAGTTGTCCCAGGACTGATGTTGGTTTTGTTGGCTGATGGTCTGCTTTTCCTGCAGGAGGAAGTGATCACGACGTCTGGAGGAGAACTACTCCAGGATCCCTGCAGACCAAGAAGCTTCACGGCTGACTATGGAGGGCTTTTTCTGTGATGGTTTACAGTATATGGTTGTGAATCTCAATTTGGCTACTGTGTCTCTTGCTTTCACATCCTTTTAAAAGCATGGTTTAGCTTTTATTTATAGTCTGCCAAGCTTCTTCTGTCAAATGTAAATAAACACTTTTTATCTGCATTCATTGAATTATTCGGTTTACATGTGGGAGATAGAAACGGTGACCACACATTACACTTTAAGCATAAAGAACTAAATAGACCGATTTGGAATAGATGTTACAGTTACGTCATTTACAGCTGCGGACTGCGGTGGCAAAAAAACACTGGTAACAAGTGGAGCAAAACCAGTGAATGCAATTGGAGAAAAAAAATATTTATGTGCCTTTGGATGCCAGAAACCATTTTGAAAAAATACTGTCATCAAGATGTCATTTGAAGCTAAACACTAATTTTTTAAACAGACCAACTATGGATGAAAAGTGCTACGATTACTCTATTGTTAAAGCATAAATTTGATTTAAACAACAGGCCTACGTAATATTCACATTATATGCAGTTGACAGGGGGCATATTGTTTTAGCCCTATACAGTTACAGCATGAAATATTTAAAGTGCCCCTATTATGCCATTTTAAGGGTTGCTAATATTGTTTAACAAATCTCTTAAAACAGGTTTATATAT